>JBBBDQ010028944.1:0-147954 GCA_037127315.1 Ascarosepion bandense
TTGTATTTTGTCAAGGACCCCGAGGAGAATAGCATGGGCACCCGACCAGATGTGGCAGCAGTATTCAATACACGGGCGGATGGTAGATTTATAGATATGCAGGATGGACTCAGGCAGGGAAATACTTTCAAGCCCTGCACAGAGAGCTGACTTTCATTGCAGTGGATTTAGCAATGGATTTGATATAGTCATTCCACTTGAGGTCCGCTGAGAGTGTGAGGCCAAGGAGGCGTACTGTTTTACTCTCAGGAAGGCAGGCTTGTTCCATGCTAATGGGAGGTAGGAGCGATTGTCTATGATTGTTAATTGATAGTTTTGGAAGCATTAAAATTTGAGCCATTTCTTACCCCCAGTCCACCACAGATTGGAGGTCCTTCTCAAGCTTGGCAGCAAGGTTCGCTTTATCACCCACACCAGATTTTTGATCAAGGTGAGAGTAAACTGTGGTGTCATCAGCGTCCATGCCTAATTGGGATCTTATGGTATCAGGGAGATTGTTAATGTAGATTAGAAAGAGCGTAGGACCTAGGATAGGGCCTTGAGAGACACCCATGTTCGTATGGTAGTTTTGGGAGGCATGTCCATTTAATACTACCTTCAATGTGTGATTAGAGAGGAATGACTGGATTAGGTCAAACAAATGTTCAATTATATCATAGCTCCGCAATTTGCGTAAAAGGCCAGCATGCCAAACTGCCAAACGCTTTAGAAATATCCAAGGCAATGGTTTGAGCTTTGCCATTCTTATCAAGAGCCTGGTATATATACTCAGTGATGGTTGTTAGCATATCAGCAGTAGACCTGGGGAAGCGGAAACCATATTGTTTGTCCAGGAGGAGCCTGTGGGCTGTGAGATGCTGGACCACCTTGGCGTTGATAATGGCTTCGAACACTTCACCGAAGATCGGAAGGAGGCTGATAGGGCGGTAATTAGCGGGGTTCGAGTGGACTTAATATCTCTGTACCTGAAAGAATAACTCCCTTCCCAAACCAGCTTATGAAAAGGTTAAAAAAATTAAAAGAAAACTGTTAAATTCCTATTTTTGTATTACTTAAAATATATAATACATAAATTATTTTGGAACTAAAATAATATGAATAAGAATTACATTACAAAAAAGTTCAACAATATTTACTCACTTTCATTTATTAGGCATTAAATTACCTCTCTTAGCATTCTCCATCATTTACCTTGACTTTTCAGATTGACTGGAGTATATTTGAGTGTTCTTCAATTAAAAAATTATGAAAAACTTTTATTTTTGTATATACTTTTTGCAAAATAAAATTCTTACATTTGCCTTAATAAAGTCCATCAGAGGACAAAATATATTGGCTAAGATAAGTTTTCCTTTTGTCCTTATTCATGAGCACATATATAGTATATGTCTGTGTGCGTGTCAGACATAAACATCTGTTTTTGATAGCTTATCACTTGTGTAGGTAACTGATCTTAAAATTAGATTTTCAGCACAATATTTCTTCCTGTTTCAGACTAATGTTGGCCATAAATTGATTTTGTTCAAATGAAAATGTTGCAAATTTCAAATTCTTTCGATGGGCAATCTCCAACACCCTGATAACGAGAATGCCTGTCTGTATGCATGCAAATTGCCAAATGTCTACTCTGTTCATTATCGCTCAAATAACAGATCAAAGGAAGACAATAAAGAAATTTACTTCTTTTTATTCTGTATTTATTGTGCCTGATATGAGAGTAATTGGTTTCATTTTCAATTAATTGCACACAGACAGGATAATCAGAACTCCCTCAAATGATTGGCTGTAATAAAGGCCAGAAATATGTAAATCACCCCGAAATTATTACCACTATGTTACTTACTGGAGTTCTTCATTAATGATTAGCTCAAGGGCATTCTGACGTTGTAACAACTGTAAAGACCCTGGACCTGAGCCCAAATGTAAGGTAGTTTTATAGTCTGAAAGATGAAAGTAACACTGAACAACATAGTGGTAGGTAATCACTATTGACAAGAAAATGTAATTTATTTTGTCACTATTTTCAAATTTGATTATACTTAGAGAGATAATGAGACAAAGTGGAGAAGTTATCCAGAACATGTTTTGCATCTTACTGAAGGCATCTTCAGGCCAGAATGAGAGACAAACCCATCTGTCAGGAAAATGTTGGAATATGGAAAATAGGTTATAACAATACATGCTATAGTAAAAAAATTTCTCTTCTCCTACTTGTAAAAAAACCATTAACATCTGCTGGATTTTAAATTTAGCCGACTCCATGCAGATCTGGGTTTTTTTTTTCTTTCTCCTTAAATTTATTCACAGCATTGTACCACTTACTATTAATTGTTAGAGAACTGAACTGTTATATATCATTCCTTCTATATAGCAATGGATGCTGGACAGTCTCCTCACAGATGAAGATATGTAACACAACAGTATATGGTTCTGCAGATAGATGCTGAGAATATGGTTGACTGAATATGTGAGCAGTGATGAAGTTTTAAGGAAAATGGAAACAATAGAACATTTAGAATCAGTAATTTCTAGGGCACATCATGTGGAAAAAGGGCTTGGAAAAATTTAACTCTCACAGAACATATTGAAGGCAAGAGGGACAGAAGAAAACAGTGAATAACTGACCTGATGAGCTTGTGTAAATGGTTGGTAGAACAGGGATTACGAGAGATAGCAAAATGACGAACATTGCTCTGAGCAACAAAGAACAAGGAGTTGAAAAGAACTGTGATCACCCACGTCCTAAAGAGTGATGGCATATTGAAGAAAAAAAAAATTGTATTTTTTCTCACACAAGTCTTCTTATTCCATTTAAATCTTAATAACATGCATCTTAGTGGCATTATCACCTTAGATGAAATGATTTTAAAAAATCTACATCTCTAAAATATTTATCATCAGATATTAATCTGAAAATCAAACGTGAGTGACATTAATGAATTAATGAATTAGTGAATTAATTCTTTAATCTCAGTTTTTAACATTTTAAAGAATTTCCAGTTCCTCATCTCTTAAGCTTAAGAAATCAGCCAGATGGTGATTTTTTTTTATAAACATAATTTAGACATGAAAAGTAAAAGGGCACCCAGTCAGGATTGAACTTGTTTGTAATTGATCTCGCGAGACAAGATTGCAAAACATTACACCATATTGAAGTGTCATAAATGATTTTTCTAAGTGTAGCTTAGATGTGGCCCAAGGCTGAAAGTTTGGTGCACCCAGTAAGGATCAAACTCAGTTGTAAATGATCTAGTAAGACAACCATGTTACTACACCAAATCAAAGCACTCATGGACAGCCACATGATATTTAATTTTGTATTTTCATTAGATGAAGCATTATCAGCTATTATCCCTTTTGAAAATGAAATAAATACAAGTAAAAAATGAATAATGGTTGATATTGCTTTATCTAATAAAAAACAGTTTCTAAATTTTTTTTTTTAATCATTTCACCCTGAGCAAGGCAGAAATGCCCCTGATGAGCGGGGGGCTATGTAATTGTAAAAAGATTAATTAGAAAGGAGCAATAGAAAGCTGAGGATGCAGGTGCGATGACAGATACATAGGTGGAGAGAAAGGGAAGGATATACGGGGGTGGGGAGAGAGCTAGAGTCGAGTGGTTAATAGATGAGTATTGACATTGCATTTAAATTTCTGGAGGTTGTAGCCGTCAGGAAAGCAAGAATATGGGATCGAGTTCCACAGGCGGGAAGTGCGAGAGAAGAAGCTGCAGGAGTAGAATTGTCGTCTGCATTTGGCTAACCTGACTGTGAATGGGTGGGACCCAGTTGCCAGTTAATACTATTATTGTATATTAAAACAATAACATAAATCATTGAAAACTTGGTAGCAGAATAAGGACAAGTTTAAAATTTTGGATTTGGTCTTCTGCAATTGGATGTGCTTTGTGGTACAGTGGATATCGGCTTGGAACGAGAAACTGGGGAGCCAAGTTCGAATTCCAGTTGAATCCATTGCATTCACTTACGCACAAATACCCTTGGGAAAGGTATTAATCCGTCTCTTCCCTTCTGGGTTAAATAGCAGGAGAGATTGGATTCTATAGCCTTGGTCGGCAACCAGTCTCCCGCAGAAAGCAATGGCAACCTACTGCAGGATAATCTTCTGCCCAGTCAGTCATGTCTCGAAAAAGACATGATCGCCCAAGCGTGTTTCACGTATGGCACTTAACTGACTGACTTCTTCAATTTGCAGGATTCTCAGTAGAGCTTGAATACTAGAGAAACCATTGTATAAGGGCAGCCTTCATTAGACAAAGGCTATGTGAATTAAAGTTTCACCAAGGATTGATCTTTTATTTCTAATCTGCTTTTACCACTTCTTACCAGTGGCAATACAGTAACAGTTTGAATAATTGCAATAAAAAGTAAATGAAATTAAGAGGCAATATGAACCAATAAATGTATCCCACCTCATTTCTTGTTTAATTAGCCACTTATTGTTTCTTTTTATGAGATGATTTCTTCTTCCGGTTATCAGTTTGCTCCTATATTCTGTTTTATTTTCTTTCATATATTCTTACAAATCAGCAATGAAAATATCTTCATAATTAACATTTAATGATGTGAATAAATATTGAAATATCATTGGACAAAATAAGTGGTTACTTGCAAGTATTATTCTTGCAGTTACCTTGGGATAAATTAAAACTTTCTTACAACCATTTTTAATTTTCTGTTAATTTAATTGACATTTTCATTTTGATAATTTAGATTGTAGGTTGTAATTTGTGCTTGCTTTCCTTTCAATAACAAGAAATAACTTTTTAGCTTTTATACTTTTCTTTATATTCTTTTACATTCTGTTTTATTTTAAATAGTTTGAGAAAAGCATTTTAATCAACATTAAAAAATACTTTTTTTATCGACCTACTAACAGTCTGTTTCATGCTATGGGATTTTCAAAATGAGTGTTTGTTTTTTTTAGATGGTCTCAAGTGAAGTAATTTTTTTAGATGGTCTCAAGTGAATTTAGGAGTAAATGGATTAATAAACAAAAGAAACAAAATTATTTTGAACTATTGGCACACTGACACATTCCTTTTGATTCTAGAGCTTTGCTTGGGATTGTCTATAGGAAACAAATGCCAAATTTGAAAAGGAATGAAACAGCATGTTAATTGGTCAATTAAAAAAGGTTTTTTATTTGTGTGTGTATGTGTAAAATATATATATATATTCTAGGTTCATGAATGACTGGTGGTTAAAATATTAATTTTTTTTTTTTACCATGAGACCCCAATTTTAATCTCATCATAATCAATTTATTAGTGAGGGGGCTTCTTGATGTTAATCAGCCTAGAGAAGCAATTACACAAAGTCACAAGTCATCGGGGCCAAGGGTTTCAGTGTACTGACCTTGTTAAAAAAAATGTTCATGCCTGATAATGGGCTCTTTTCTAGAAACTCTATGGTTCATTTGTACTTGTCTGAATTTCCAGTATCCTTCCAATCCTACCAGATACACATCATCACCTTCTTTTCATGCAAACTTGCTTTTAGAATGGTTAACAGTGCTTCATTTCATTTTGGCCAGGCCCTATTTCACTTGACATTGTTGTAAACAATTCATTTTCTATTACCTGTGATCATTCTCTTCGAAAATAGTTTTGTTGCATTCAAATAGAGAATTAATGATGGAAATGTGGTCCATTAGATTTGATGTATATATATTTTCAAATGCCTTACAATCCTCTTATGAAATACAGCTATTTCTGTGATGTCATGTAGCTTGGATTATATTCAATCATAATTTTGATTTGGTTATTATCAACTGCAAACCCACCAGAATGTTTTCAGTCTTCAAGATCAAAACCACTCAGCTACATCACGATGCACATAACGTTTTTCTGTTTGAACAGCATTTTTTGTTTCTACAAATAAGAGCATCAAAATGCTTCTCATCAGCCATTTTCCTTTTTAATGGAAAACCATTTAAAGTAGAAAGTCCACACACAAGTCATATAAAAAGACACATTGAAATGTCACCTTTTAGACTATATAATTACGAAATTATGTGACCAAATGTCACTTACTGAAAAAATGCTATGAATATTTTCTCTAATCTAATCCAATAAAATGTGTGTGTGTGTGTATATATATTTCTTAGTTTGTGGATTTATAAAGTCACAAGTATGTTTGATATCTTTAACCAAAACTATTTGGTGTGTGCAAAAGTTTCTATCTCTATTCAGTACATAATAGGAAACTGATTTTCTTTGTTTTTAAATAAAAACATTACAAACTTTCACCTTTTGACTGACATTTAATGCAAACATCATTAGTATGTTCTAATCAGATTTTTATATTTATAAGTCTCCAAAATAATTTCTGTAAATTCTTGTCATTGGGTCATGATATTTTGGAGATTTGAATTTGATCTGTCACAGTCTTGTAAATTCTTTATCTGTCTCTTACTTTATTCTCTCGTATTTCCATTAGCTTACTGATCTTATGGATAAGTTTGACAGCACATTTATGTCAAGTGTGCTTGAAATTTCTTAAGAGAAATGGGATATATCTATAACATCTATTGATCATTTCTGATAATAACTGATGGTTCTTTTTAACTGTACTCTTCAAATTCAACAATGACAACAGGACTATTAAATCATGATACATTATCATAACTTCTACACGCTCATGCATTTAAATTTTTAAGTTGATTTATTCACAATTATCATCTGATTTGTAAAATTCAGGTTTTGTTTGTTTAAAAGGACATTTTGGAAAAGAAGCATTTTAGTACATTTCCTCAAACATTTATTGTAAATTGTTTTATCTGCTCATACAGTAAATTCATAATAGCTACAAAGAAATCTACTGGCATCAATGAATACTGGTACATATGGTAAGAGGTAAAAAACAGAAGTATGGTACTTGTTGGTAAATGAAGTTCCATCACATACTGAAAAGCAAATTTCATACTTGTCCGTCAACAGACAGAACAGGCAGTAATATATCAGTCAAAAAATATCTCTATAAAACAAGCAGAAAAAATATTGTATGATTCCATAAATTTGTTAATTTTTTTAACCTTGGTGAATTTTTCAGATATTTTTGTTGATATCATGTTTGTTAATTTCTAAGAGTCTTTTTTATGGTTTTCATGTCTTTCTCATACTGCTATATTAGATACTGGGTAATTTTCTGCTGCAATTTCTTTTAGGAAAAAGTCTGCATCCAATCGGCTAGCAAATATGGTATAATAATGGATGCTTACTTTGATGCTTGGTGTTATATGAGGGCTAGTTAAAAAGAATAAGGACTGCTGCTATGGTAACATCACTAAATTACATAGTGAAGCTGATTGGCACAGATTGAATTTGAACTCTTTTCATTTAATTATCATAGTTTAGGAAAGATAGTGGAGTGATTTTCCATTGCTTTCTCCAATGTTTGAAATCCACAATTTTCATTGAATTAGACTGGATGCAGCATGAGGCTAGAGAGTCTAATTTATCCTGCTATTTAACCCATAGCTCAAGAGGAAAAAGATGAATTCATGTCATTTTTAATGTATTAATACAAAAGGGAATACAAAGACTAAGCTGGACTTTAAACTTGATTTGCAAGTTTCATTTTTCTATAATTATAATTGTTACTCTATTCTCAAATACAGTGCTGCTAAACTGTAGGCAGTCTTTATAAATAACAGCTTGGTTATGACTTAAGTTCAAAAAAAAAAACTGTCATTGCGAAGAGTATTAAACCTCAAGAAATATGTCAGCTCTGCAATGATTCTTTTGAGTAAAAAAAAAACGTGAGCAATTTGTAATGATTGATTGTTTTTTTTTTGTTTTAATATTTATAATGTCCAGATACTTTTATCTAAGACAATCACTGAACACAGGTTCATGTGTTCCAAGTTTCAAATACATCTTTTGTAACTTATTTTTTAGTACTTGTCACTTCTTAAATGTTCTAACAATGGTTAAAGCAATTTGTGTGGATCATATATATTTTTTTTACAAAGTTCATGAGAATGGAGTGGATGGAGAAGAGAGCATGAGAGAGGATGCAGGTTAGTGAGATAGGAGATGACTATTGACTTTACATTTAAATTCTTGGAGATTGTAGCTGTTGGGAAAGCAAGTAAATGGAAGGGAATTCCACAGGTGAGAAGTGTGAGAAAAAAAGCTGGTGGAGTAGAATTTGCGTTTACAATTTATTGGTTTCATGGTAAAAGGGTGGGACCTAGTTGCTAATCTTGTGGCTTGAGTAAATTTATATTTAGGGGCACCAGTGAGCTAAGATCATCTGAGTAGAAGCCATGAAAGTTTTTGTAGAAGAGATTATGTTCAGAAGATAATCCTACACTTGGTTAAGATTGTGGTGATTGAAAGAATCATCCTCTTGGGAGTCATTTCCACAGAGCAGCAGTTCATGGCAAGATGCTGCTTGAATGGAACTTATCAATGGAATATAAAAAGATTTCACAAAGCATGGCTGGTATTAGTTATAAAGGTTAGAACTGGTGGAACTAAGGAATGTAATTCATGTCAGGAATTTCCATGGAAATAGTGATAGAGCAGTAAGAGGCTTTCAAGGTTTCCTCTGTTTGAAAGGGGCTTGTTGAGTGGAAATGAAATTGTCACCCACAAGGATGCAAGTACACTTTTGAACTCTATCAAGTTTGGGCTACTCTTGACCACCAAGCAAGGTTTCCTACTGTCCCCTGTGTTAAACATTTTCATGGTATTTATAAAATTGTGCTCAAGATGCTCAATCATCTTAGCTTCTTGTGAGATTGTGACGGTGATCGTTTTTTTAATTTTCACCATTCCTGAGCCTTGCCTATAACCTACACTTAGCCTGTTTTTGACTTTCAGTATATTAATGATACTGTTCTCATCCATTGTTCTCCTTACCTTCAATAACAGCTAAACATTGTGAGTCATGGCTACAATCATACTGAACCTGTGATGAATACCAAGAAAACTGAAATCTTGCAGCGAACTACAATTACATGCACAGATGAGTTTCTTGTAACGAAATCAGATCTCAGCATGTTCATGAATCTTGACTCCATGTTTGCTAAAAACCAAGATGTGACACTTGATTCAACATTATATTTGTCTTGTCAACTCCAGTATTTGAACAGCTTCCCAGGAATCTTACCAGCAAAATTTTCAAGATTTACGGTGTTTTCATACACCTATGAATCCCAAGTCACCATTTGTAAACTATTAAATGATTCCCCATGTCTTGCCTGCAAAGAATCTTGACCTAAATTGGTGGGATAAGGTACCATTTTGTGAAATTCAGAACCATTCACAATTGAAGATCATTGAGACCATAATTATTGTTTGGCAAATATGTTGGTTTGGTCACATAGTCTGCATACCTGAGAATCAGTTCCTGCAAAAACAGCTGTCAGTGATCAGTACATATAATACATAGAATACATAGGCCACATTGAGGGTATCCTTGAAGACCTATAATATCTTCCCTAGCCTGTTAGAAATGTTGGGTAGTAATCGGGTCAGTTGGTGATGTCTGTATTGTCTGTTCAAACCACATAGAAACATCAAAGATGACTCCCACAAAATCCCCCTCCTACTATTATTCAAAATCTTTTTTGGCTGTTTTACACCAGGAAGATTTGTCTTATACACAGTTTGGTGTAATCAATCACACAAGAACCATTCAGCCATGAGGAGAAATTCATCTGAAAATATGGTTTCTTTTCTAAAAATGATGAAATTCTCATGAAAAATTTGTTTCTTAATCATGCTTAGATTTTAGTACTGCTTACATTTTAACTCAACATCTGTAGATATTATTCCTACCCACTCTCTTTATTGTTACACTATCTCCCCTTTTAATTATGCATTAAGAAAATAATTTATGATACTATTGCAAAAACAATTTTATTTTTCACCAAATTTTTCCATTTATTTTTCTTAATAAGTAATTAGATTGTAGCATTTTCTGTGTATTGAAAACCCAAGAAGAAAATGGAAGGAATATCAGTGGTCAGAAATTAAATCAAACAATAGCATTTAAGAATGCAAAAGAGAAACATAATTGAATTTATTCTGAGTGACTTTTCATTAAAAAATTACTGTGAAGTGGAGAAGGTATATTTTGGGCATGGGTAGGAAACTGTTCAGTGAAACTACTTTCTCAAAGCACAAATAGTTTTCTTTCTCAGACATAGTAAAAGAGAAAACCTAGTCTTACACTGAATGGTTCGAAATTATAATTGGGAAAGATAAATCCATGTAACAGAAGAGATGAAGATCATCAGCTTTATCCAGGGAACACAAAAATGTTTTCATATTAAAGCTTTCCCTTGGATCTAATAAATAATCATTCAAAACTTTAGACTTTTATATGAAAGGGCTTAGTCATATAGTGAGAATGAACAAAAAACACTTTGCTATTGCACACACACACACACACACACACACACACACACTTCTAATGAAGTAATGGATTTTTTTGTTTATTAATCTGGCAGATTTTATCACTTAAATGTTATTTTTTTGTGAATACCAATATCTGAGTAGCTGCTCTATTTATTTATTTATTTATTTATTAAACAGTATATTTTCTTGTCCCAACCTGAATATGAGAGAAATCCTGATAAAACAGTAATGATGCTTCTTTTGGCAGAATTCAAACTTGCATTCTCCTTACAGAAAAAAAACCTTCAGATTTAAAAATTGTTTCTCTTGGGGATGGTGGTTCAAATCCTGCTGGAAAACACATTTTTATTTAATAAGATATCTCTAATATTCAGGCCAGTAGACATATGTGTGTATATATATATATATATATATATATATATATATATATATATATATATATATATAACATTTATTTTTTATTTAAAATTAATTTATATTGTAACAGAAATTTCTGTGTTTTAAGATTTAAAGTGTTTATCTTGTCATTAGGCAATATTCAGTAACTTTGAAAATGATTTATATTTGTAGAAAACAATACATTTAATTATTAAAGGGCTAATATGGAGTGGGAAGAAAGAAAATTTAAATCATATATGCTTTTTTTTAATTTAACTAATCAAAATGAAAGTCGACTTAAAATTTCAAATGTAGGTTAGATCTTAAGGGATGCTTGGGGTATTTACACATTTAATGAAAACTGTCATTTTTACGGCTAGACTTTACTTCTGGCAAGATGTATAGATTTTCGTTAGGAAGAAATACTTTTATATGTATTCCGTTCTTTTGTTTTCTTAAAAAACAAAAAAAACTTTGTTGTAAACCTGTCTGAAAGAGACTTTTGATATGATTAAAATATTTTTATTTTTTTGATTCAGAATACATTTCTTTATCAATTCATCATGTATTCTTAAGTTCTGTCAATCTTAAATTTATTATTTACATCCTCATAAAAATAATCAATATGCTTACATGTAGAATTATTAACTGTATTCTAAAGTGAACATTTTGCAATGTTTATGTATGACAGTAATTTCATTACATTTATTTAATAGATCCTTATTTTTAAGAAGTTTAATAATGTATAGTTTTTAATGTGACCACAAAGGGCATGGGTCTTTTAAAGACTTACATGTTGTTTTGTTTTTCTTTTGTTTTTTTTGTTTTTTTTTCTTGTGAGTTTTATTGTTTTTGTTTTTTTTTCTTGTGAGTTTTATTGTTTTTGTTTTTTTTTCTTGTGAGTTTTATTGTTTTTGTTTTTTTTTGTTTTTTTTTTAAGTACCAAAACTAGGGATGTTTGATTATGGTACTCATTATTAAAAGAATAAATATGCTGATAAAACCTTTGCTTAAACAAATTTTTAGTACTTGCCACATAAATTGTTTTATTACTAGGGTTTTCATTAGAAGAAATAGTACATTGATAAACAATAAATTCCATAAGACATTTATTTTCCAATGGACATGCTATAGGGTTTCTAAAATTACATATTTTATTGTTTAATTATTGATTTCAGTTGTGGAATTATTATTTTTATTTAGGTTTAAATTTTTATTTGATATGTTATTTTTTTTAATAATTTTTTCTAGATTATTAGTTCAAGTATAACTTAATCTTAGTGGAATTTTCTTGAAATTTTGCTCAGTAGATTATTTTTTAGAAAATGTTTTTCAATCAAAGCAATAAACTTTTGGCCTTATTTACTGCTAACCATTTGGTGGAAAAGGGGTGTGTACAAAATAAGTTTTCTATTTCTATTTTTTCTTTGGGTGGGGGCTAGATATTTACTTTTTTTATATTTTTATTAATAGTAACTTTTAAATTTAAGTTTTTAAACTCTCTATATATTAACTTTCTAACTTTAACAATTTTAAAATCTAGTGTCAAGGACAGACAATGCAGACAATGGCTAAAAAGAACATTTATAGCTATGAAAATAAAGGAAATATAAAGTTTCAGCTAGACACAGGTTCAGATTTGACTTTTATAAATGAAGAAACGTGGGACAGCGTTGGTAAAACAATATCAATATCACCAAAACTAAATTGCTTGTGTCGTTACTGGGTAGAAATATAAATTTGAGGGTGAGTTCACATCAGATGATTCATTTTATTGGAAAAATAGCAAAGTCTAAAGCATTTGTGCTAAAAATAACTTAAGTTGTTCATTAGAGATTTGATGCAATTGTTCAATTTATGGGATCTGCCTAATCTCTTTTTGTAATGAAGTAGATAGCTCTTGAAACCTTGAAAAGCAAAAAAAAAATTGAATTTTAGGAAATCTTTTCTGAATGGTTAAAAAAAATGTACAAAAACTAACTCCAAGTTCCAACTAAATGAGAATGTGTTTTCAATTTTTAGACCAAAAAAGAATTTGTCTTTTTAAGCTTTGGATATGATAAACAAGGGATTAGATCACTTGGAAAATACAGAGGTGATCTCCAAAGTGGGTTATAATGACTGCGCCTCCCTGTTTGTCTATGTGCAAAAGAAACAACAAAATCTATGTATGCGCTGATTTCTTCACAAAGCTGAATGATTGCCTCCAAGCTTACAGTTACCCTTGCTGAGCACAGAAGAAATTTTTGCAAAGGTAAATGGTGAAGAGTACTTTTCCAAGACATACACAAAACTATATTTACATGTATCTCCCACACAGAAAATATGTATTTTCACAGCAAGCAGTAGGAAAGGCAAATGAATAGACAGGGTCTTACACATAATATGGAGATTCTTCTGTGTTCTTGAATAGGCCATGTTTATGACTCTAGATTCAAATTATCCAGATTCATCTCATATGTCACAGGTGAAGACTTATTACACATATTGGAAACTGCAAGTCTTGAACTTTTCTAAATTGAGGACTATGAGCTGGAGTTTCTTTTTATACCTGAAGATGATATATTCCCAAAAGAATATGGCCTTATGATCTGTAAGCTGCTGTGAGAGGCAAATTTAGCCTCAGCCTAGACTGATAGCTTAGGAAGTAGGCACTCTGACGAACACCAAATTTGGGGAGTTTCAATCCCAGCTGAAAGCATGTGGATGACTTATAAATATATATACCTCAGCGCAAAGTAATTGTTCACAGAGGTTTTCTAGAATGTCATTATTTCATGTGTGGTCAGTTTGATTCGCACTAGATGGCTGTATTATACTATAAGCTTAGTAGCACATGTATTTTTAGAATGTGTGTGGGTGGTACAGTGGATTTCAACTCTGAACAACAAATCAGAGAGCTGAGTTCGAATTCCAGTCAAATTCATTGCATTCACTTATGCACAAATACCCTTGAGAAAGGTATTAATCTGTCTCTTCCCTCCAGTTATGGGTTAAATAATAGAACAGATTGGGTTCTGTAGCCACGGCTGGCAACCAGTCTACTGCAAAAAGCAATGGCAACCTACTGCAGGATAATCTTTTGCCCAGTCAGTCATGTCTCTTTTGAGACATGATCACCCAAAATATGTATCACATATGGCACTTAACTGACTGACTAGACCCTTTGGCCCAGGTTAAAAAAAACAATCACTTGGTTTGGCCAAGTGAATGAACTGTAAACCAAATGAATGATGAAGCACTTTTATTATAGTATAAAGTGACATCATTAACCAGGTGTCACGTAACCCTGATGACTTATCTTGACCAAAGGAAAATAATCACTTTCTTTATCCTTACAAAATTGATAAAAATCAGTGTATCATATTTTTGTGCCACTGAGTTTTAAAGTTTGGTTGTTAGCTGATATTGAGGAAAAAATTGTCTCTTGTTTTATGCCAATATTGAAATGACATTCTAAAATATAAGGATGTTTTGAAAGACATTGTTTCACCAGAAATTACAGAAAATAATTGTAAATTAAATCCGTATGCGAGTCTAGATCTGACAAGGACATTTAAGAGCATGACTTGAGTTTTTAAGTTAATATTTTATTTTTGTAGCAATTTCTAGTGTTGTTTAAAACTACCTCAAGCACAACAGATTTAGTAGAGGAGATAAGGAAATTGATTTCCTTATCTCCTCTACTGAATTTGGTATAACTGATCCATGCAGCAAAGCCTCTGATCAGGAGGTTTTGAGGAGTTTGAAACCATCTTTTAATTGCTGTTGTTGCTGTAACTGTTGTAGTAACTGTTAGGCTCCAGCTATGGGCAAATCGTAAACCTCCACAAAAGCAAAATACTTTGAAAGTAAAAAATACATTTTATAGCAAAATTACCAACAAAACATTTTATCCGTAGTTGAAGGCAGACAATTACATTCCAAATCTAAATCTAAACTTATTTATAAATGGAACTTGGTCTTTGTGTGTGTGTCCATTACCTATAGACTCTGAAATGGCTGAACCAATTTTCTTGAAAATTTACATAGTTGTACTATAAGCATTTGTGAGTGTTCTTAGCTAGGTTTTATGTTGAGTTACCCCAGATAAATATTGAAAATCGATAATCGAAAGAATCTGGTTATAGAAGGAGTGGTCCGATTTTAATCAAATTTGATACACACATAGACATAAGAAGTTTCAAGGTTGCAGTTCTTACAATAGTGCAGAAAATCGATTTTTATATATATATATATATATATATATATATATATAAAAGAAAGGAAAGATGTTTGTGTGTGTGTCTGTTTATCTGCCTGTATGTCTGTATTTTTTCAGCCCTTTTATTTTAGTTTTTGCTTTGGGTTTGGCTCTAAGTAGGTATAGTTGTAGTTCTTAGTCTCAGCCATGATACCATTTACTCAGAGGACTTATATAGGCTTCAAAATTCAGTTTACGACGAAAAAAAACACTATTTGATATTGATACCAGGATATCAAAATTTGACTTACATCCATTCATTTTTCTTTCAGTCTACAGTTTCGCTTTAACTGTAAACAACTAATGCTTTTTAGTCTTTTGTGCCAATGTCCAAAGAGTCTGAGCTCCAGGACCATGGATTAGTTTTAAAGCTTTAATTACACCCGAGCAATGCCGGGTTATACTGCTAGTTCAAAATATTTAGTTAAACCCATAAAATTGTTTATAAAATATTTAGGTTTTTGCATTAAATAACCTAAAGAGGTGATATACTATGACAGGAAATCAACCGACCAACATGAAACCATTTCTCTCTTATCTGTTTTATCTGTCAAAGCCAAATGAGACTGCCACATAAGTTCTGTTCGAAAAGTATTCAGCTAGTTTAAATATCCATGGAACTGTTAAGCTCTTCTTGATGTCACTTGGTAATGAGTCACTGGAACTTACTACTTATGTGTAATTACTCTCCCATGGAGTTTGTTGAAAATGAAATACCATTGAGTTTGTATTAATCATATGTTCATTGATTTCTTCGTATTTTGTGAACATTTTATAAGCAAAACGTTACATCAATCAGGTGTATTAAACTCCATACAATCCAGATTTGACTTGCTGTAAGTTTTGGCTTTTCCAAAAGCTAAAATTTGCTGCCATTAAAAAGATTTCAGATAACGGATTTCAGGGCATGATTAGGTACATGATGATGATCTTGAATTAGGACTTTTGAAGAGTCTAAGGGATATTAGGATAAGTGTTTTAAGTACTAAAAAAGTGTACTTCAAAAGGAACTCTTGACTTAAACAGGTTATTGTTTTTGTGAATATTGAAAAGCTTGTTTTCTGGACAGATATTTCATTTTCATTTTGATTTCTCAATGTTTATTTCATTCCACTATGATTTTATTGTGCATAAAATAAATGGTTTAAACTTTGCTTTATCTACTCTGTTATTATGGCAAATATTTTATTTACTTTTTGATATAAAAATGTTCTTTCTTATCTGAATAATATAAAGAATCCTCAGTCACAGATGTTGTCAGTTCTTGATACACTTCTGAAAAAAAAAATTCCGTTACTGTTTTTTGGGAGGTCATGAGAAAATTAATCTTTTAGAATTAGGATTCATTTTTTACTTTAGCCATTGAACTACAATTCAATTTCTTTATTCAGTTTTGATTATTTTTAATATTAAAAAAAAGACCTTAATTAATCTTACATTTGTGCCATAACATTTGTTATACGTGCATACACTTTTGTACCTGTTCTACCTGATCACCAAAGTTAAGCAACAATGATTTTGGTCATTATTTAGGTGGACGATTGTTTTGGAATACAAAGTATTGTAAGCTTCAATGTATAGGTAATGCAACTGATAATGGCTTAGAATTGTTAATTGAAGAGACATGTTCCAATTCCAGTTGGGTTCATTATATTCACTTGGGTGCTAACTGCTTTTAGGAAAATATGAGTTCACTTTTTTCCTCTCAGCTATGGGTTAACTAATATGACATGTATCACTAAAACCATTATCATCTCCAAAAATAAAATTGTATTAAAAAATATTCAGATTTTGGCATTGAATTAACCATAAAAGTGGACATTTTGCTAAACAAAACCAACCTACCCCCAGCAAGTATTGTTTGAAATAGTCATGCTGGTGGAAATTTTTTCAACCTATAAAATAAGCTTGGAATGTTTTTAACCCTGAAACAAAATGATCATGTAAGAGAAAATTATTTGAAAAATAAGGGCCACACCAAATGAGTACGATGCCAATGTGGGCTTGTTGTAGTAAATCTGGAATTGTAAAACTTTTAAGAGCACATAAAAGATCTGATCAAAAAGTATTGGGATTGCTTTAGTAATGGAGGTAAAGTATGCAGAATGAAGATTCTTGGCAGAGATTGAATCTGAATGTTATTTCTATTCAGCTGATGGCCATATCATGTTGAAACACAGGTATGTGTACAGCCACAGAAGTTAAGCAACATTGAGCCTGGCCAGAATCGAGATAACTGATCATTTGAGAATATCAGGTGCTGTAAGCTCGGATGTGCCAGTGACATAAAGGATACCAGCTCGGAATTGGAAATCAGATAGTTGAGTTCTAAGTTAGGTTCATTTTATTTACTTATGTGCAAATGTTTTTGGGAAATGTATGAATCTACACTACTGGCTATAATTATTAGGCCACCCCAGTGTTTAAAAAAAATTATGTATTTCATACTATTTTTTAGTATTTATTGCCAAGTGAATAATTACCTATATTGCAGTTTCATCAATAAAAGAATGAAGAAAATTTGCGCTGATTCGGACGAGTTCATCTTTGCTTCCTTGCCTTGTAAAATTTTGCACAGTCATAATAACAAATAACTTTTTAAAAAACTGTGGTGGCCTAATAATTATGGCCTGTAGTTTACCTTTTCTTCCCCACCTATGGGTTTATTAGTAGAACTTAGATTAATAAACCATTATCATCTCAAAAAATTTCTTATAATCTAAAAATATTTCTGACTTTAAATAACCTGCAAAAGGTTGATAGGCTGTAAAAAGAATCAATCATTGTAACAATTATTGTGAAACCAATGTATTATAAAGTGGATCCCTTGTGTTTTCCAAATGTAGGGCACAAGATTAATTTCTTGACTTATCAAATAATTGGTAAATAAAAAAAAAATTTGATCTCTCGGTGATCTTGTAAATAGTAGTTAAATGAATGTGCTAAGGCTCCCATTTGAATTTGACAGATTAAGAGCCCATTTTATACTGACAAGTGGTAGTCATAAAAGAAATTAATGAGATGGGAGGATTTTTATCATCCTTTTATATTTGCCATTTCACGGTGAAAAGTCACAAAAGGAGAGGAAGGTGGCTATGGAGAGTTAATGTGCACATGTCATGCTTGTTAGCAACATGCAAAGAAAACAGAATGAACTTGCTTCTTTGCAGCAGTAAACATCCGAGATTCCAGTTTAAATTAAACCTAAGAACCAATACAACATATCAATGACTGAAAATGTTTACTCACTGTGTCTTGTGTTCTATCAGAACTTTGGTGTTTTTATTTTTATTTTTTATTCTGTTTGTTTCATTTGTGTCAGGAATCGGAAAGAAATCTACAGCACGCATAAAACATAAATGTCTTCCAGGAGATGTTGAAGCAGAAAAGAGAATTCTAACAAGAACAATATCTAATAGCCCCGCCTTTGATATTTGAACTGCATCAAATAACACCTGGCATAAATTTGAACCTACAGTTTATTCTGGCTTTATAATTAGTCTTTTACGTGGTAACTAAAGTTGTTCAAATTCTGAGATGTTGTTTTTCTTTCAATTTCTATTTTCTAAATTTTTATTTTATTTTTATTTTTTTTTTTTGCTTTAATGAATTCTTGGGTGGTTTTCTATTTGGTCTTTTATCACATTCTAGGTTGACAATTTCCGACTATTAACATGTTCTCAGTTCCTGCTACTTATTTTAATGATCAGAGAACATTGTGATGAAAACTGAAAAGAAAATTAGTTCGGAATTTATGATACAATTTCATTGAAAATGAGAAACTACTGGGAATGTGTAGTCTTGCATGTAACGATGAACTACATGTGGCAACAAGACTTGTGATCAGGAAATTAAAGGTTTTGAGGAGTATAGAACCACCTTGTAATTGTTGTTTTTCTTGTGTCTACCCTGACCCAGGGAGGGAACACATATTAGGGTCCCAACTATGGGCAAATAGTGAACACACAAACAAATATAAAACACATTTACAGAAACTAGACTAACAACACATTTTAGCTGTAACTGAAGGCATGCCATTGCATTCAGAAGATTTAGATTTTGGCTTTAAATAAGCCATAGAGATTGATATACCACGAAACAAAATCAACCAAAAACCAACATGAAAGAACACTTTCATGCCATTAATCAATATAATATTCTGCAATTCCTTTAAGCAATCAAACTGCATTCCAAAATATAACTTTAACAAAGCTACAATATAAAACATGCATATGACTGTCTCTAGTAATCATGTCCACGCATGCATTTATATGCACAAAAGCTGAGTATCATCTACCATGTATTCAATTGTGAAAGCAGAAGAATAGATATCATATTTTTATTACTTCAAAGCTCCCAAGAAAATTAAATTTTGGCATTAAATGCACAAGGAGTTTGTGCTATTAAACAAAAAATAAACTTCGTATATGCAAATTCCAGTTCCATAATTTCTGTAAAACAATACTGAACACACAACAGAAAACCATTTTTTTTTATAAAAATCCATTGGAAATTTTACATGCACCTGAAATATGTAATTCATCCCAGATGATGCCAGAATAGGTGTTGCTCCAAGTGTCACATTAGACCATCAAAAGAGCCGGTTGCATTTTTAGGTTCATCTGAAAGATGACCTCTTAACCACTGGGTACAGATTCACACTTCACCCTATGCCAGTGTCTGCTCCCAATATGTAAGCATGTGGTCAATCAAGCTGCACCTAGGATATACATGCATGGAAAAAAAATGTATGAGAAGTAGATACATAAACCCCCACCTGAAAGGAGGAAAAAGTTTCTTAAATATTAATGAAAAGATAAAATTTACATTCAGAGAAGCCCTCAGGGCTATACACCCATTATTTGATAATAATTGACAAATTTTAGAGTTGAGTAGAATTTAATTTACAAGAAATTAAGTCTTGTGCAGATTAAAATGAGATAATAATTTTTTTATATTCAAGTGAGTTTAATGTCATATCAACCTCTGTGGGTTATTAAATGCCAAAAAGGTAGGGTTTTAAGATATTTTTTTAATGTTTGGTTATAGTGAGACAGTTGATTTTGTCAGATTTTGGTGAAATTTTTATTTTTTTTATTTTGGGAAACTGAAAATGTTTTCTAGTTTTGTATTTGAAAATGTATTATGGCAATAATTTTTTTTCTTCAACAAGATGTTATGGTAATAATTTTTTTTCCTTCAAACATTTATATTTTCCTATAAAAGTATTTTTATATTTCATAGTGCTTTGACCCCAGTTTGATGGGCAGGAGTTAACTACCCATAGCTGGGACCCTAACAGGTGCTACCACTCATAGTCAGGGTGAACCAGGGAACAACAGCAATTATGATGTAGTTCCATGACCCTCACAACCTCCCAATCAGAGGCCTTGCTGCCGGATATGTGATGATAACATTACACACTTAATATCAAACTAAACAATAACCTTTCTACATATTAATAGATCACCTTATATAATAAGGTTTGCTTTTTGCCGAAAGTAAATAGTGTTTCTATGTTGGGCAAAACTATAAAAAAAACATGATGTTTTAAAATGAGAGGGAAAAAATACTGGTGTCTTTATTCTTTCCAGATGGCCCAAACAAATCTATGCATCTGTTACAAGTGAATCCCATGATGCCATCACTTAGAATTTGTTACTTATGCAGCCTTGCAGGTGATGAATTTCATTCCTCCTTAAAAACCCTTTCTAACAAACTGAGTGAATATTTTTAGTGAAATTTATTTTCTTATTTTTTTATATATTTACATATTTTATTTACATATGTAAATCCTCGTGTATGGACTCATAATGGCACAAATATATTTATCTTTTATTTAAACGAAATCTTTTAGTGCATGTAAAAAAGTTCCCATCACTATACAGTAAAAAACTTTTTTATTTTTCAAATTATGAACTTTAACTATTTTGAAAACTTTCATCACAAACATCAGTAGCATCTTGTAATCAGTTCTCTATAAGTCTCCAAAATAATTTCTGTAAATTCTTGTCATTGGGTCATGATATTTTGGAGATTTGAATTTGATCTGTCACAGTCTTGTAAATTCTTTATCTGTCTCTTACTTCATTCTCTCGTATTTCCATTAGCTTACTGATCTTATGGATAAGTTTGACAGCACATTTATGTCAAGTGTGCTTGAAATTTCTTAAGAGAAATGGGATATATCTATAACATCTATTGATCATTTCTGATAATAACTGATGGTTCTTTTTAACTGCACTCATCAAATTCAACAATGACAACAGGACTATTAAATCATGATACATGATCACCACTTCAACACGCTCATACATTTAAATTTCTCAGGTGATGTATTCAGTTATCTTCATCGGGTTTGTAACATTGAGTCTTTGTTAAAGTTTAAAAATCTGCCAGTTTTCTCTTTTATATTTTTTCTTCAGGTGGCATTTCAGGAGAAAAATATGTTTGTTAATTGAACATTTTCAGCCTTAAAAAATTTTCTTAAAAGTTAACTGCTGTGCATTTGTTATGTCGCCAAGTATAAATGAATAACTCAACAACAGAATCAGAATATAAGTTTTATTCCGCGGAAAGATGGTTAGTATGTACAGAAGTGATTAGTAATATTTACAATAGAAAGATACAAGAGTCCAATCTGTCGTAAGACGTGTGTATATGTGATTACTTCCGGTACGCCACTGGAAGTGTGGCTAACTCTTCACTGACTCTTCAGTAACTCATTAGAGATTCTCAACTGACTCTCTACGACTCCCCTGTAGAGAATCCACCATTGCTATATATAGCAATGGGAACAGTCCATTTGTAGTCAAATAGGAGCGGCGCCCTAACAGCATTTAAAGGAATTTTATTTCTATTGAGGAATCAGAAAACCCAAGTTACAATTCTTTTAGAGTTTGTTACATCTAATTACATACAAAGATTATTGTAAAAGGAATGAATTCATCTCTTCATCCTCTAGCTATAAGTAAATTACAGGATAGACTGGGCTGTCCTATAGATTTGGGTGGCAGCTGGTCTAAGAGACAGATCACTCTGAATTCAAAATCTTCGATGATGGGTTAAATAACTCCACGAACCCACAACTGACCAAGGTTACTGAGTCCAGCTACACTCCTGAAGACCTGGTCAATGAAGATCATTAGTCCTGATCCAGTTCCAGGGAATTCTTAATCCTCTTTGTTTAATTTTTGTCTATTGAAAGGTATTATGAGGGTATGTCGGACTCATGTTCACAGCAGTAGTAATGTCAAAGGATTGAGAATGAACTGGATCTGGAATGGTTCTAATGAACTTTCATCCCTGGTACTTTTTTAAACTTTGAAAATTGTATTGCATTGCCCAATTAGCTTTAATAAAATTTTGCTTTTATGTGTCTGTGCTTTTAATCTCTTTTTCCCTGTTAACTTGTTTTATATCCTCTTTTATTTATTGACATTTCTAAGATAAAATTATAAGGATGTTTTCCCCAAAAATTATAATGCTACTTATGTCAGTGATAAATGTTGTGAAGAATACTTCTAAATATATATCAGCATGCAGTGTGGGTACAGAAGAATCCAAAGGAGCATCCTTTGCATATAGTGGTAGGATAATTCTCTAAGAGAGCTCTAAACATATAAATACATATAGAGCAAATACAAGAAAGATTGAGATATGTTATTATTATTTTATGTATATATATATATAGTGTATCAAGGTAGCAGATAATTATCTAAACATATATTATTACATATAACAATGAATATTAGATCATGAGCCATTCTAAACATCCTATTTTGGCTTTAATTTCAGATGAAAGTAGACAAAAATTGTTGAGCATTTGGATATTTTTTTATTATACTGGTTTTAATAAAAATATACCCAAATGTTGGACAATTTTTGTCTTTTTCACCTGAAATTAAAGCCAAAATACAATGCTTAGAATGGCTCACGATTGAACATGATAGACATTCATTGTCTGTTATATTTTAAAATGTTTATATATCACGCGCACACACACACACACTTTGGCAGCAACCATTCTTTAAAACATTGTTCATTAAATATGGCTGACAAGAAAGATTCACTTAATTTCTTATGAATTTTTCTAGCATCCTAAAATTTTCTGTTTTGTTGGCGATAAGGAATATAAAAATTGTCTATAATTTTTATTGTCCCAAGGCCACTTCTATAGCCATTTTCAAGGATATTTATATCTCTGATGGTGTTATTTTTCCTCATTCTTTGACTGTTAGATAGTAATTTTGTTTTGTTTTTGAAAAAGATGCATCTATTCTAAGCTCTTACATGCCACAAGCGACTATTTTTCTATTTTAAAAAAAACTTTCAGTACTCAGTTTTGATTGTTAAATAATGTAAGGTTGATGGTCAAAGAGAAATGTGGGGATTGAGCATAAGGGATCATAGATTCGTGTGGATGGAGCATGAGTGATCGTAGATTCATGGGGAGTGACCGTATGACTTGTTTCCAGACGTTGATGATGGTTGGTTGGGAAATATGCATATTGTAGGAAGAAACAAAAACTTTGTTTGTGTGACAGGAAAGAAGATAAAATTTGAAATAAAATTAATTATATTACCGAAGCTATACAAAAAGTAGCTTAGGAGATAAAAATTTTAATCTTGTTTAATCTGTTTATTGAAAGGTGTGTATGAGGATATGTCTGACTGTCGTTCACAGCTGCAGTTATACCCTTTGATGTCTGCACTTGGAGAGGAAGCAGAATGGCACCATGATGAACTCTGTGTGAGAATATGAACTGCCTGCCTATTGCTGAGAATTTAGCTGGCTCAACTCAGCATTCTGTTTTTGCACTTTGAATTTGTTGGCAATAATGATTATTGGATGATTAGTTCAAATTTTAAATGTATTTTTTGTTTTGTGAATCGGAAATGGTGTGTGGATCTATGCTCAGAAGACAATTTCTTTATTTGTAATTTTGCTTCCATGATGTTCATATTCGGTTGGTGATCAGTTTAACATAGCATGAATCAGAAGGAGATTTTTTTTTATTTTAATAGAATATAACAACTACTAGCTGACAAAATATTTCAAAAGAAATTTCTTTTTCCAAAGTAATAGCAAAAAATAATAATATCCTGACTTCAAATGTGAATATATACTGTTTTTATATGTTTTTTTATAATCTAAACTAGTATTTGTTTAGAATATGAAATAATTTTTGTACTTTTTGCAAACACCAAGAAGAGAAGGGGAAAATGAATAAGTTTTGTACATATGTCTGTTAATGGTTGATGTAGTTATCTTTATATGGTATACTTTCTTTTTTTTTTTTTTTTTTTTTTTTTTTTTAAACGTGTTTGAAATAATCTAATAAGAAAATTTAGTTGCAGAGCAGATTTCAGCAGAGATGAATATATATTTCTCTTGAAGATAAAGAAAAACATTAAAACGTGTACTTTTCATCTTACTGCTTTTCATAAAACGCAATGAAAGAAATTTTGAAAGTTTTTCATCCTTAAATTCTTTAACTCTTCAGTTTCTTTAATAAAGTTTGGAAGACTTAGTTTTTACTAATTTATATATATAGTTTACACTGTCATGATGTAAGGCAGTATTTTTTTTTCAAATAAAATAAATACTTTCATGGTACTTTTTCTAACTTGTTTTGTGATATTAGTATGTATGTTTAGGTAGAAATATTAGTTATCCTTATATGATGGAAATCACTGTTTTAATTATTAGATACTTATGGCCTCCTGACACATTTATCACAGAAACAATGTTGGCAGACTCAATGTGAGTCCAGTTAAAAATAAACTAAAAACATTAAATATAAAACAAACGACAATGTTATAAACAAAAGAAATTACATTTGTAGACAATTGTAATAAAAGTAAAAAGACATTAAAAACTAGTTGTAAGAATGTGTGTCATAGACAAGTGTGTATATGAGAGAGTTCAAAAGTTAACTGAATAGCCTCTGATCGGGATGTTTTGAAGAGCTTGAAACCACCTTTTAATTGCTGTTGTTCCCAGGTCCACTATGACCCAGGTGGTAGAGTCCTAGTTGTAGGCAAATACTTAGCCTCAAACTGGGACCAAAACACTATGAGAGTATAAAATCATACTTTTATTGTAAAAATTTCAGAAATACTTTTTTGGAGGAGAAAATAGTACAGGCAATTCAATTTGGAAGAAAATCAAAGGGAAAAATATAACTAGCAATTTTGGTTTTTGGAAAAAAATTCAGCAATAGATCTGACTACCAATAAAATCTCATACAAAATATGCCAATGAAACCTGATCTTCAATTTTCTTTTCAAGAATACAAAACCAGAAGACATCTTGAGTTTTCTAAAAAAAAAAAAAAAAAGTCATCAGAATCTAACTAAATCAATTTTCTCACTATAACTGAACATTAAAAAAAAATTCCCAAAAAACCACCTTTTTGGTATTAAATAACCTACAGTGGTTAATATGTTGTGAAAAAAAAAAACTTAAGCTTGAGTCAACTGAGCAAGAAGGAAATAAACATGCCTTACTGGCTGTGTTTGTATCCACATGTAACTACACCTGAAAGCCAGAGCTGAGAAAAAATATCATTGCATTTTTATAGACCTAAAGAGCTTCCCCAAATGAGCACTTTTGATGGAGTCAAGTAGGGTAACTCAGAAACTTTTCTCTATGGTACCTAGATTTTATGAATTTAAATGCAGAACTAGATTGGAAGCAAGGTCTTCATCATTTTACAGTTGTAATGGCTAAATGTAACCCTGATTTTCTATGCTAACAGTGTCTTCTCTCATCTCCCTCACTTCCATTTTTTTGCTTCCAAGCCAACTTTTGTCTTCAAAAATTTAAATGCAAATTCAATTGTTATCTTCTATCATCTTCATTTGTGTTCTATTGCTCTCACTCTTTCTCTCTAATTTTTTTCTCCTATTCATTTTAGTAACCACTTGTGTCTCAGTGGCTTTATTGCCTTGCTTCAGGTGAACTAATTCAAGAAAGAAAGAAGTTATCTGAATTACAAATTTAAATATCTGGAGAGTGTTTGAACAGAATTTTGAAAATGTGACACTGTAATCTTGAGGCATATTAGGATAGCAAAAGGTGCCTCCCAAAAGCTCAGCAATGTCTTATGAAACAGGAAAATTTCATTAGAAGCAAAGAAAATAGTACTGAACAGTTACATAATATCAAGCCCCAAATGATAGTGAATGCTGGACATACTCCTCACAGATGATGAAGAAACTGGAAGCAACAGAAAACTGGTTCTACAGAAGGATGCTGAAGATGATATGGTCTGAACATATGAGCATTGACAAAGATTTCGAGAAAATGAAAACAAAAAGAACACTTCTAGTTAATATCAGAAAGACCAAGTTGAAATTTCTTAGCAGATAAGGAAAGAAGGCTTGGAAATTTTGATATTCACAAGACAGATTGAAGACAAGAAAGACATAGAAAAACAATGCTTAACCTACCAAGTGAGCTTAAGTAAATGGATGACAGAACAGGGTTTAGGAGATATAGCAAAAATACGAAATTTATTAAAAGCTACTAAGAATAAGAAATTTTGGAGAGCCATGATCGTCAATGTCTATAGAAGGTATTATCCAGTTAATATAGGTATAAATTTTCAGCATATATATATGTCATATTGGAAATTCACATAGTATATTAATCTCTTTTTGATAGAAATATATTTGCAATAACTTCTTTTATGGTGTGCAACTTTTGGGGTGTTGATCATATCTTAAATATATTTAACAGTGTTGTTATTGATATTTATATTTTAAGATACATAAAGATTTTGCCACAGGTTGTAAGAAAGATAAAATCTCAAAAGAGAAACAATATTGTAAAGTTATTGAGTGATGGAAAAACAGTGTTGAAAATTTTGAAAGAAAAATTGAGAGATTAGAAAAAAGGAAAACAAAAAGAAAATGTTGGAAGCATTGGTAAGATAAGAATGAAAAAAAAAAACTGTCTTGAATAATTTTGTGAAAAGAGATGGAGGAAAAGTTAAAATGTTAATAACACTGAAAAGGAAATTAATAAGAAAATATTTGAAGTGGTATTGTGAATACAAAAAGTAAAAAAAGCAGCAGAATATTAAGAACTTTGTTTTTTTTATAATCATTTCCCTCCAAGCAAGGGAGTACTGCCACTAGTGTGCAGGACGAGGTTACATAAGTGAAGAGAAAGAGGAACAGGTCACAGGGTGTGTCAGAGAATGGGTAAGAGAAGGATAGTAACATTGTTTTGTAGAGAGCCGTGTGAGAGTAGAGTGGAAAGGGAGAAGGTGTTTTGGAGAAAGGATTGGGAGTCAAGGAGATAAGAGATGGAAATTGACATTGTATTTCAACTCTTGGAGATTGTAGCTATCAGGGAAGCAAGTACATGGAAAAGAGTTTCACAGGTGGGAAGTGCAAGAAAAGAAGCTGTTAGAGTAGAAGTTGCTGTTACATTTGATTGGTCAACATGATCACCTAAGAAGTACGTGAAAACTTTCTTGGCAGTGATGAATTTATCTTTTTTTATTTTTTTATTTTGTAATCATTTCACTCCCAAGCAAGGCAGAAATGCCACAGGTGCTACATTGGTTGGTGGTGATGGATAAATTCTTTATAAATAGCCAACACTAGAATGCAACATCAAAGTTAAAACAATCTTTTTAAACTAAATTTTCATCTGGTATGAGGCTCAAGCACCACTCAAGTTAGATGGTTAATAGCTGAGCTTATGGCTGTAAGAATAAGGATTAAGTGCAGGTTATGAGTGTAAAACATGGCTTACCTTGTGGAACAAAACATGCTTGTACATGTCTGGCATGCAAGATTCTCAGAAAAAAACTGCCTGATCCAAAAGCTAATTTCAGAAAAATCTGGTTTTGCAGCTTTGAGAATTTGAGAGACAAATTTATGACTTGTGCAAATTTCTCTCTCAATAAAATGAGTATGAGTTGAAAGTACAGGAGAGCAGCAGTAGAGTTTGATGAGTTGAGTGGTTGTTCTTGGTGTGTGAAGTTCAGTGATAGTCTCACTTATTGTGATTAAAAAAAAAAAAAAAGACAGGTTACAAATGTTACTCCAAACTGACATATTTTTTGTGGAAATCAAGGTATGTAGGAGAGATAAAGGTTTACCCTAGGCTTGAAGAGGTTAAGATTGTAGTGATCAGGGAAGCATCCTTCCCTGTTCCACAGTGCAGTGGAAAAAGTTATCTGAGTGGAACTTTTTTAAGAATATACGAGGGAAATGAAGATGGCTCAGTGCTGCGTATGTGACATTATTTGTCTTAGTTAAACACCTTTGAACTGGTGAAACTAAGGAATGCAATTTGCTGAAATATTTGCCATTGAAATGGTGATATAAAGTAGTGATGGGCATGTTTTGAGGGAGTAGTCAGCACCAAAATTATAGGTTTTTCAAAGTTGATGATGGTATCAAAATACTTGCAGAGCATTATAGTAAACTATTAGACAAGACAGGAGTGATACAGGACATAACCAAAAAATGAAATGGACAGAATGTTTCCAGTCTCTCCAGGTCTTAATCAAGTCGCAAACAGGATTCAGTGTTAAAAATGATACAAATGAGAATATGCAAGCAAAGATCTCAATGTAATAAAAGTTACTGTAAATGATGTTAAAGTTGAAATGTTAATCATTTGCTGAAAAGCTGATGAAGGTTATAAAATGTCAGACAAGTACATATTCACATTGTAAGAATTGGAAAGAGATAATCAGCTAACTCCTTTAACATTCAGAGATCAACCTTTAACTTGAAACACTTTCTAATCCAGGACTCTGATCGGCTAACTACTGTCTAATCAAGATCACATTTATCTTTATTTTTTTTTGTGATCATTTCACTCCCAAGCAAGGCAGAAATGCCACAGGTGCACAACAGGTTACAGTCAATCAGTTAAGTGCCATACTTGATACACTCTTGAGTGATCATGTCACGAAAGAGACATGACTGACTCGGCTGAAGATTATCCCGCAGTAGGTTGCCATTATTTTTTTACAGTAGAATGGTTGCCAGCCAAGGCTATAGAACCCAATCTATCCTGTTATTTAACCCCTGACTGGAGGGAAGAGATGGATTAATACATTTCCCAAGGGTATTTGTGTGTAAGTGAATGCAAGGAATTCAACTGGAATTTGAACTTGGCTCTCTGATTTCTTGTTCTGAGCCAATATCCACTGCACCACAATGCATATCCACAGGAGGTTACAGTGAAAGAATAAAAAAAGGTACAGGAGTTGTCAAAGAAATGATAAGAGATGGATGGGAATCAAGTCGATAAAAGATGGCTATTGTTGCATTTAAACTTTTGGAGATTGTAGCTATCAGGAAAGCAAGCAAATAGAAGTGAGTTCCACAAACAGGAAGTGTGAGAAAAGGAACTGTTCACGAAGAAGACTTACATTTAACTATTTCAATGGTAAAAGAGTGAGAACTTGATGTGGAACTTCTGGGGGCCACAGTAATTTCAATCCTGAATCATCCATAGTGACCAGGTGTTTATTGTTTCTCTTGGTAATGAAGGCTGCACATTCCACTTGTTCCTTGGACACTTATCTAACAGTTAAGTTCACAAATATGAATTATTTCTTTTTACCTTTTCTGCATACTCCCCCCTCTGTACATTAAACCTGTTGAATTTAATACCATTGTTGAGTTGTGTCTCTTCTTCAAGTAAATCAGTCTTTGACTTTATGGAATTAACTGCGCCCTGGAAAAATCCTTGAAATAAGATAATAATTCATCATGTATTCGGTATATTGTTTATCAAATATAATTTTAGTGTCCTTCATCTTCAAACATTTAAATATCTGGAGAGTGTTTGAACAGAATTTTGAAAATGTGACACTGTAATCCTGAGGCATATTAGGATAGCAAAAGGTACCTCCCAAAAGCTAAGCAACGTATTATGAAACAGGAAAATTTCATTAGAAGCAAAGAAAATAGTACGGAACAGTTACATAATATCAAGCCCCAAATGATAGTGAATGCTGGACATCTCACAGATGATGAAGAAACTGGAAGCAACAGAAAACTGTTTCTACAGAAGGATGCTGAAGATGATATGGTCTGAACATATGAGCATTGACAAAGATTTCGAGAAAATGAAAACAAAAAGAACACTTCTAGTTAATATCAGAAAGACCAAGTTGAAATTTCTTAGCAGATAAGGAAAGAAGGCTTGGAAATTTTGATATTCACAAGACAGATTGAAGACAAGAAAGACATAGAAAAACAATGCTTAACCTACCAAGTGAGCTTAAGTAAATGGATGACAGAACAGGGTTTAGGAGATATAGCAAAAGTGACCAGGTGTTTATTGGAGCTGTCCTTTCCCTTGGTAATGAAGGCTGCACATCCCACTTGTTCCTTGGACACTTATCTAACAGTTAAGTTCACAAATATGAATTATTTCTTTTTACCTATTCTGCATACTCCCTCCTCTGTACATAAAACCTGTTGAATTTAATTCCATGGTTGAGTTGTTTCTCTTCTTCAAGTAAATCAGTCTTTGACTTTATGGAATTAACTGCGCCCTGGAAAAATCCTTGAAATAAGATAATAAGTCATCAAGTGTTTGGTATATTGTTTATCAAATATGTTTTTAGTGTCCTTCATCCTCAGAATTTTTATGTTGTACTGAGCTTGCTTGCATAATAAAATCTGCCCACCCCACCACAATACCAACAAGTTAGAATCAATATTTTAATACACTTCTTCTGTGTGCCCTGTCCCTGCAGGATGCTGAAGATCATGATGCTCCACAATTTCCTGTCCTTTGTAGAACTTAATAAGTTTTATTATTTTGCTATTTCTCCTAAACCCTGTTCTGTCATCCATTCACACAAGTTGGTTAAATAGACTATGCACTGTTTTCTTTGTTCTTCTTGCCTTCAGAATATGTTCGGTGAATGTAATACCCTTCTTCTTCTATGTGCTGTTTCCTTTCAGAATGTTGGCAATCATGGATCTCCACAGTTTCATGTTCTTTGAAGCTCTTAATGAATTTTACCTTTTTGCTATCTTTCCTAAATCCTGTTCTGGTCCTGGGTATGATGGTAAAGTGCATTTGGCAACAAGACCTCTAATTGGGAGGTTGTTAGAAGTATGAAACCACCTCTTAATTGCTGTTGTCCCAGGACCACTCTGACCTGGAATGGTAGCACCTGTTATGGTCCCAGCTATAGGCAAATAGTTAACCCCCAAAACTGGGGTCAAAACACTATGAAAGTATGAAAATAGACTTTTATAGAAAAATATACATTTTTTTTTTAAGGAAAAATATTACCAACAGTACATTTGAAGGAAAAAATATTACCAGTAATACATTTTTGAATACAAAATAAGAAAACATCTTCAGTTTTCTAAAATAAAATAAAAAATTAAATTTGTTTTAATCAAAATCTGACTGAATCAACCTTCTCACTATAACTGAACATTAAAAAAAAAATACCTCAAAAACACCACCTTTTTGGCATTAATAACCCACAGAGGTGTTGATATGCCATTAAACAAAACTCAAACTCAAATCCTATTCTGTCATCCATTTACACAAACTTGTTAGGTAGGCTATGCACTGTTTTTCTTTGCTTTTTTTTGCCTTCAATATCTTCTGTGAATATCTGATTTTCCAAGCCTTCTTTCTTCATTATATAACCTAGAAATGTCGACTATCTCTTCCTTCTATTAAATATATATGTCCTTTTTCTCTAAAACTTTGTCATTGTTCACATATTCAGATCATGGTATTCTCAGCATTCTTCAATAGAACCACATTTCTGTTGTCTTGAATTTCTCAGCTGAGGAGAATGTTCAGCATTCATTGCCATATAAGATGACTGATATTACACAACAGTTTGTTCTTAATTAAGTTTTCTTGTTAATACATTGCTTAGCTTTGGGAAGGCATTGTTTCTTGTTGCAATGCTCCTTTGGATTTTAGTGACACACTTTACATCCTCTATCAAAACACATCTCAGATATTTAAAAAAAAAAAAGAGAAATATTTGTTATTTACTATATAATTACAAGGTGAGATGGATAAATTGTTGCCATTTTATATTTCATTTTGCACATGTGCATTGTTTGTTTTTGATTTTTGCGATCAGTTGGGCACTGTTAGTGAGAAAAATTAATGCAATTCACTTTGCCAGAAATGAAAAAAATGGTATTCTGTACTGCTTGATATTTTTACATGCGGAGCTTCAATACAAGCATTTTAGAGTGTTTGAGTGTAAATCCAAGGACAACGCAGAAGATTTGAAAAGAGTTGGACGAGTCTAATGGGGATTACAAACGTACATCTGCTTAGAAAATTTACTCTGAGAATTCTGATAAGAAAAGAACTCTAGAATTTATTAGTGAAGGACTCAAACTCGATACAATCAAATGCCTTGAGGAGGTATTATTGCCCTGGGTAAAGAGGGTAGCTGCTGAAAGACCATATGTCTGGCAATAGGGTTCTGCACCATATCACACAGGCAGAAGCCAGTCATGGCTGTTAAACAACTTCTATGACCACTTCACCCCTTACATCTGGCCACCTGGCTCCCGTGACTGCAACCCCTTTGAATATTATGCGTGAGGTGCAGTTGAGCAAGAGACCAACAAAACTCTTTGAGGCACCAAAAATTAACTGAATGCGAGGATTATGGCAGCATTTACCAACTTACATTCAGAAGAGTTGCAGGAGATCTCAAAGTGGTGTAAAGGTTGTGGTTGAAGCCAATAGCAATTTTATTTAATAAATTTACTATTTAGTATTTTGAAAATATTTTTGTGAAATAAATGAGATGTCAGTATTATCTTCATTTCTATGTAATTTATATAATAAGTTATCTATTGCACCCAGTATATCATGAAAATTTTACCCGGTATGGTAAGTTAATTTCACTATCATTATGGAAACCTTGATTTGGATTATAATATCTGAAGAAGTACAGATATTATCATTACACACACACACAGGTCATATGTTAACAGAAGTATTAGCATTAGTTTCTTCCTTCCAGAAGTTAGCAATTAGAAGTGAATTTCTTCTATTTTCCTCATAAAAAAGAGAGACTGAAATCTGATGTGTTGATTGTGAACAACTGTACCTGCTTATAACCACTTAGTTCTAAATCTAGACACTGGATATATTGTTATATAGCGACAAATAACAAACACGGGTGTATATAAAAATATATAACTTATATTTTTATTGATGAACGATGGACCGTGTGGCACAAGGCAGAGAATTGAGAGCGCGCTTCTAATGGGATTTCGACGGGAGCTGGCCTCTCTGCTTAGCTCGTCTAGCTTCTTCTTCGACTTCTCGAGACTGACTTATCTGTGTTTTCGCAGTCTTTATATATCTTCCAAAAGCGGAAATTGTTTCTTCCGGTTTTTGCCTCGATCACGCGACGCCTACACGACGCCTACGTAATTCTCAGTGTCACCTGTCTGTTTGCCTGCGTAGGCATTTCCGCCGCTGTCGGAAATAGGGTCAAAGTGACATCCGCTACTTTTCATCAACCGGGAACACCCACGCTTCATCCCTTCTTGGGTGGGGCCAGACCGTTATATTACAATATGTCTTATTTCTTCTGAAATATTTTTTAAGTAATCTATGAACATAGAACCAAGCACATTGTTAGAATTTATCACCATGATTTGCCATATGGATCCATTCACAACAGACTTTAGTTGTTCTTTTCTGCAATGTAAAATAGGAAAATCTCATTGAAAACAAAGAAAAGAGTGTTGGATTGCTATGTGATATCTGACCTTCTGTATGGTCGCAAGTGTTGGATGATCTCTTAAAGGATGAAGAAAAGGCTTGAAGCAGCAGAAATGTGGTTTTACAGAAGGATGCTGAGGATACCATAGATGGAGCACATGTGCAATGATGAAGTGTTGGAGAGGATGCAGATGAGAAGAAAACTCATACTTAACATCAGGAAGAGACAGATGAGATTCTTAGGACACATGAGGAAGGAGGGCCTGGAGAATTTAATACTCACAGGTCAGGTAAAAGGAAGGAAAGACAGGGGAAAGCACCATGAGACATAGTTGTTAGGTCTGAGCAAATGGATGGTGGAGTGGGGTTTAGAAGAGATGCCAAGAGAAAAAATATTGAGAGCGGCAAGACAGAGCCAAGTGGAAGTCCATGATCGCCTTTATCCTGAAGGGACACAGCACATGAAGAAGAAATAATGTGAGCTTGTATCCTTAGTGCCAAAAAAACAAAAAAACTTAAATAGTTTCATAATTTATAAGTTTGTTTTAAACAGAATCTTGAATTACTTTTTCACTTTGAAATCTCTGTTCATTTTTAAATTATTTTTGTTTCATTTAATTTTTTTTCTTCAAGCAACTTAAAAAGAAATAAGTGAAAGTGCTTTGAATTTATCTCCCATCACCAAGTTTTTATTTATATTCTTTTTTTTATGCTAATGTTCACCCAATAAAAAGCCCAAGAGCCCCTCAAGGTAGTGTCACTGATTTAGGTTGATTTATAAATGTAAGAGGAAGTTGTAAGAAGTGGATATATAGGATAGGTACTGGAATTTGACGAGCCAAGATCGAATTCCAGTTGAATTCGTTGCATTTATTTATGTGCAAATACCTTCGGGAAAGTTATTAATCTGCCTCTTCTCTCCAGTTATGAGTTAAATAATTGGGTTCTCTGGCCTTGGTTGGCAAACAGTCTACTGCAGAAATTAAAATCTTCTACCTAGTCAGCCATATCTTTTTTGAGACATGATTGCTCAAGCGTGTATCACATAAGGCACTTAACTTTGTTTATTTGACTTGAAGATGTTAATATTGTAGAACCTCGTGAAACATACATCCTCTCAGAAGTTTTACAAAATAGTTGTTCTTGAGAAAGAGATGTCTAAATGGAACTTCATGCTAAAGGAATCTAGTCATCTTAGTGTAAGCAGCATAGTAGGTCTGAACTGGTGGAATGTATTTTGTCAAAACATTTTCTATAGGAATAGCAATAAAGTAGTTGAGAGGCTTGTAATATTTACCAGCATAGGGATTGTAGAATAGAAAATAATCACTCATAAAGCAGCAAAGATTTTTTTTTATCTCTATTAATGATGGTAAGTGAAGATTGAGCTGCTCTATTTTTGGTCTGATCTGACTCTTGTCAAGATAGTCATAGGAGGATTGGTTAGATATTTTCTGGAATGATACCAGGAATTGACCATATTTTTTTCAGTATATTTACCAATGGTTCATATATAGGAGTTCCACTTTAGGCTTTGGGTGGACTTTAGTCCTGACGGTCCTGGGCATGATGGTAAACTGCATCCTGCAGCAATGCCTCTGATTGGGAGGTTGTGAGGAGCATGGAACCACCTCTGAATTGCTGTTGTTCTCAGCTCCACCCTGACTTGGAGTGGTAGCACTTGTTAGGGTCCCAACTATGGGCAAATAGTTAACCCCAAAATTGGGGTCAAAACACTATGAAAGTATAGAAATACACTTTGATAGAAATATATATGCATAAAAATAGACGTTTATAGAAAAATATACATTTTCTGAAGGAAAAGTATTACCAACAATACATTTTGAAGAAAATATTACCATAACACATTTCTGAAGAATAGAAAATTCTCAGCAAAACTTTTTTGAATACAAAACTAGAAGACACTTTCAGTTTTCTAAAATAAAGAATAAAAACAAAAAATTTTCATTAAAATCTGACTAAATCAACCTTCTCACTATAATCAAACATTAAAAAATACCTTAAAACCCCCACCTTTTTGGCATTAAATAACCCACAGAGGTTGATATGCCATTAAACAAAACTCAAACTTAGCTCTAACAGTCATTCAAGGCAATGGCATCACATTAAAAAAAACATGTAAAATTTCTATAATTCTGTGCAATGAAGACATTAACTTCACTACATTGTGAAAATATTTTATTTAAGTTCTTATGAATAGTAACTGAATGTTTTTTTTAATTTTTTTTTTATATATAATATAAAAGCTATTAAAGTCTGTCTGTCAAGTTTAGAAATAAAAAACTGGGCTGTATTAGTCCAACTGTGTTGACCATACTTTTGTCTGACATAGTTCTTGTAAAGATAGGTCAGGATAGAAAGAGTTAGGTACTTTCTAGAGTGGTATCAAAAGCTGACAATATTTTTCAGTTTATAAGGTGTATGTTTTTTTTTTTTTTACTATGACGATCACCCTGTACAAAGCCCACGAGTCACTTGAGGAGGAGGAGAGGGTTACAAATTAAGAAGTACAATTTATGGGGGTATATGTCAGCAGGAAAGCAATTAACCATGGACTTAAACAGGTTAAGATTGTAGCGATCATGGAAGCATCATCTTTGGAGTTGGTTATACAAAACAGCAGTTTGTGGGAAGAAACTGCTTGAGTGGAAGTTATATTTCACGAATGGAATAGTAAGAGAACGAGGATGGCGCTTTACAATGTGTGTGACATAGCGGGTCTTAGCTGCAAAGATTAGAACTAGTGGAACTTTGCGAATTTGTGCAGCTAGAATTCATCTAGACTGGTTTTGTTAACTTTAAGTAAGAAGGATCATCTGCTTACTTTTCTGTTGCATTTTCTCACTTTCCATTAAATTAAATAGAACATTCTTGTCACTGGTTTTGACTAAACTTGTTTGGACGCACACAATATTTTATTTATTTTTTTGATTGAAGCAATTTTTAAAAATTAAACAGTTATTTTACTCATAAGACAGGCATAAATCTAATCTTCACTGCACTCTGACTCTTCTCTAAGCATCTAACATCTGAGAAGCATGCCAGTGTGTGACTCTGAGAGGATATATATTATCAGCAATGTTAATTTCCCAAATGGTTTCAGTTAATCTATTAGGTTGATTTATAAGGACATCACAAGAAAACAAAATATAATAAGCAGGAGAAAATGTTTCTCAAAATTCTACAAATGTCACAGATTTTAACAAGCCAAACTTAAAAAAACTGCTTACTCACTTCTTATATTTCACTTAATCAAACTCTGATCAAGATCTTTCTGACATTTGACATTGATGACATTTGACATTGCATTCTGACATTTGACATTGCCTCCCTGCCTGAGTGACATTGGTAATAAAAGGACTCTAAGAAGCTGTTTCAGGCAGGATAGTATTTCTCAACATGTTGGAGTTGACTGATCAGATGGCACCAGATTTTGGTTTCAGAAAAATTGATTGAAATATTAGCTTTCAATCTTTTCCTTTTGTCAGTGAATAATTTTTACTGTGTGAAACAAAGTATGAAAAATAAGTCTCTTTTGTTGACCAGATACATTAAAGAATGCATACGTAAATATCCATGTCCATATCTTTTTATTTTTTTAGTATCATGGTGGCTTCTGTTCTGGTTGTTTCTATTGCTATTGCATTGTCAGTTTTTTCTTTTTATTTTATTGTTTCAGTACAATTAATCCTGCAGCAAGGCCTCTAATTGGGAGGTTGGGAGGAGCATGGAACCACCTCTTAATTGCTGTTCTCAGGTCCACCCTGACCTAGAGTGATAGCACCTGTTAGGATCCCATCTATGGGCAAATAGTGAACCCCCAACTGGGGTCAAAACACTATGAAAGTATAAAAATAGACTTTTATAGAAATATATACATAAAAATACTTTTATAGAAAAACACATTTTTTTTTAATGAAAATTAAGAAAAAATCACACATTTTCAAAGGAAAAATAATTATTCTCAGCAAAACATTTTTGAATAAAAAACGAGAAGACATTTTGAGTTTTCTAAAATAAAAAAGAATAAAAACAAAACAAATTTCATTGGAATCTGACTAAATCAACCTTCTTGCTATAACTGAACATTAAAAATATACCTCAAAACCCCAATTTTTTGGCATTAGATAACCCACTGAGGTTGATCTTTGTCGCCAATCTGTTGTGGAGTTTTGGTGAAACTTTGTCGCAAAGTTGTAGTGATTGGTTTGTGTCGGAAGTAAGACATGGAACAAGAAGGTAGGTTCAAAACACTGTATTTGTATAACAATCAACATGATCTATAAAAAAGTGTTAATAAATAGTAACTTAGAAATAAGTAAGTTCGAAGGTATTATTATGCTGCTTGACTAGTAGCTGTTGTCAACTGCTCCTGTTGATTGCTCTATAACTGCTCATGTTAGAAGTCATGCAGATAATTTATATATATCCAGAGGAAGAGTTCATTCCTCACAGGAAGGCACCATCACAGTACCCCTCACCACAACCGCAATAGTAAAGATAACATTTGATTCTCAAATTTGAAGAGGTTAAGATTGTAGTGATTGGGAAAGCATCTGCACAGGAGTTGTTTCACAAAGTAGTGGTTCTTAGAAAGAAGCTGTTGCAATGAAACTTCCTTTTTACTCATGGCATGAGGATGAGTCATCCCAGTGTATGCAACATGGTTGGTTTTAGCTGTGATGGCCTGAACTGGTGAAAACAAAGATTGTAGCTTGTCAGAACAATTGCTATGCTAATAGCAATCGAACAGTGAGAAGATTGTGATGTTTTTATCTGCAGAAAATGGATTGTAGAATGGAAAATAATTCCTTACCTCCAAGATTGCAGAGACACTTTAGAATTCTGTCTAGGCTGGAAAGTGAGCAAATTATTAATAGCAGAACTCTATTTTCCATCTGATCTGTCTCTTCTAAAGATGAAGTATACAAGGAAGAGTCAGGTACTTTATGTAATGGTACAAGGAACCAATCATTTTTGCAGCATCTTTTGCAATGGATTGTATATACATTCTACTTCAGGTGAAGAGATGAACTTCAGTATGAATTAATATTCATGTCTTCTTGGAGAGAACAATATCTGAAATTATTTATAAATGGAACTTTGTGTGTGTCCGTTACCTATAGACTCCGAAATGGCTGAACCGATTTTCTTGAAAAATTACACAGTTGTACTATAAGTGCCCGCGAGTGTTCTTAGCTAGGTTTTGTGTTGAGGTACCCTTGATAAATATCAAAAATCGATAATCAGAAAAAAAGGAAAATAGAAAGTAGAAGAAACTTTTTGTCAGGCAACATACAATTTTTACTTACTTGCTTACGCTGTAAATAAATAGGATTTAAAATGCATCTGTTACTCTTTTATATAGAACTACAAATTCCGTGGATCCAATTCAACACCAAATTTATTCAAACAAATTTACAAACGTGTTGCAATAAATGTCCTCAAAGCAAAAGGTGTAACAGATATTATTATTATTATTTGATAAATGAAAATGAAATTATATATTTTTGTTTGGAATCCACCGACAAGTTTGGAGTAAGTTATTTCCCTTACATCGGCTGTATTACTACTTATATTAATTAATTTACTTCAAATTTTTAACGTAACATTTTAAATTGTTCTTTTGTTAATAAAGAGATAATATTTTTAAAATCTGAATATTAAATTTTGAGATATATAGTAATTTGTTTTACTTATAGAAAAAATATTTCATAGGTTCTTTCTAATTTTATATATTTTGCACAATTAAATACGCAAAATGTAAATAACATTTAATGATGAAATCTTATGGTTTAAATACTTTAAAAGACTTTATTTCGGCTAAAGTCAAAGCCATTGAATACAAGTTATTAAAACTGTAATTTTCATTTGAAGAAATTACATATTAGAGCAGTTAATGTAAATTATAAATGAAGCTTTAAATAAAACGCTTAGTTTTAAATCACTTCAAAAATAGTAGCAATTATTCACTACTTAAATTTTACCGGAAAAATTCTGAAAACGTTAATTAGTTTGTTACGCACAGTTTTTTCTCACAGTTAACATAAGGGCAGAGGTGAGTAATATCTACCTCTAAAATATAAATTGCTAAATATTGCAATTTAAAAAATAAAGATTTCACTTATAGTGAAATATAAAAGAATCTGAAACGTCCATCAACTGGAATCGTTAGAAAATTCTTGAATTAAAAAAGAGGGTTGGATTATCTTATAGATACCAACATTTTCCTCCAAATATCTAAGCTGCTAAGTTTACAACTTAGAAAATAAATAACGATTTCACTTAAAGTGAAGCTGGAGAAAATTTGACACATCCAAACGATGGAAACGAGCAAGAGAATCTTATTAAAATTGGCTATTTTAGCAAACAGCAAAATTCTAGCAGACAATAACATTCCCGCCTTTGAAACCCAGGTGCTTGCTGCATTCTTTGCCATATAAGTAACAAAGAAATGCCCATTTTCCCAAATAAGGAAAATTCCAAATATGGTTATTTTTACAATACCAAACGCGCTCAAATTTTTTTTTTAAAAATAAGGAATTTTTTAGAATAAATCCTTATAATTTAACAATTTTCAACCTAAAAATATTTTACCAGTAAAATATTAAAAAATATTATTGTTTGGTTGATATATAAAAAATAATTCTTACATATGTAATGGTACAAGAAACCAATCATTTTTGCAGCATCTTTTGCAATGGATTGTATAGACATTCTACTTCAGGTGAAGAGATGAACTTCAGTCTGAATTAACCTTCATGTCTTCTTGGAGAGAACAATATCTGAAATTATTTATAAATGGAATTTTGTGTGTGTGTGTGTGTGTGTGTCCATTACCTATAGACTCCGAAATGGCTGAACCGATTTTCTTGAAAAATTACAGTTATACTATAAGTGCCCATGAGTGTTCTTAGCTAGGTTTTGTGTTGAGCTACCCCCGATAAATATCAAAAATCGATAATCGAAAAAATCGGGTTATAGAAGGATTGGTTCGATTTGAATCAAATTTGATACACTCATAGACGACATAAGAAATGATATTCAGAAGTTTTAAGGTTGTAGTTCTTACAATAGTGCAGAAAATCGATTATATATATATAAGGCAAGATGTTTGTGTGTCTGTGTTTATCTGCCTGTATGTCTGTATTTTTTCAGCCCTTTTATTTTAGTTTTTGCTTCGGGTTTGGCTCTGAGTAGGTATAATTGTAGTTCTTAGTCTTAGTCATGATACCATTTACTCAGAGGACTTATTTAGCCTTCAAAATTCAGTTTACGATGAAAAATCTTATTTGATATCTATACTAGGAAATCAAAATTTGACTTACATCCATTCATTTTTCTTTCAGTCTACGGTTTCGCTTTAACTGTAAACAACTATTGCTTTTTAGTCTTTCATGCCAATGTCCAAAGAGTCTGAGCTCCAGGACCATGGATTAGTTTTGAAGCTTTCATTACACCCGAGCAACGCCGGGCTATACTGCTAGTAGTTTATATAACGGCATGTAGCAGACACAAAATGCTGGCGTAGCTGTCTGCCACTACTTGGAACTGTACCTAACCCATTACAGGTACAGTTATAAGTAGTTCAGTGTGCTGTTTTTGCAGTTAATAGTTCTACCAACAAAACATTTAAAATCTTCAGGGCTTAATTCTGCCACACTGATCATTCACAATGCTAGCAAACATTGTGAAGTATTCATAATCATTTTTTATTAACTTCATACATTTCCATCTTTTATGGAACAATGATGTCTTTGGACTGAACACTTCTTAAAGTAACTATAACTAGTTTCTTTGGTAATATATAATTCATAAACTTTATGTATTTGACAGTGCCTAGTTTTTTTTAAAACAAGTCTAAACTTTTTGTGGTCAGATCAATTTGCACAGTCTGTTTTGCAAAGGTTTTTATACCTACAGAAATACAACAAAAATGTCATGTCTTCCCCTTGAATATAAGTAAATTCCACTATTGTGTTCATGATAGTATCTTGAGAAAAAGCACTTGAATTGTTGTTCCTGTTACTCACTAACATTTTCTGTTGTTCTAAAAACAGTTCATTGAATTTTTCAAGTCTTTGTATGAAACATTTTTGCTGTTCTTGTTTCATATTTCCAGCAAAACATTTTTAAATTCCTCTGTACTTTTCACAAATATATTTATTTATTTATTTGAATGTTCTGATTTGAACATCTGGTTGATATCCATGTAATTCTTAGAAAACCTTGTAGCCAAAAATGCTTTATAGCTTTGGTACTATTTTTTTAACTTCTTTTGCTAAAATATCCTTGGTGAATTTTACATAAAAATCCTTGTCCGCAAATGCTATGTTCGTAATATTTTTTGTGTGAGTTTTGCCAATGCTTTGTTTGTCAAATACTGTATCTGTGAATGTATTGTTCTGTTCAGCCAAAACCTTTGTTACAAAAAATGTTGTATTGGTGATAGTTTCTTGAGGTCAGCCAGAATCTTCAATGCTAAAATGTTCATCACCAACAGCTTCTTTAGCCAAAATGTTGTATTTGTCCAAATCTTCATTGCCAAAACTTCAACAACCAAATCTTCATTGCCAAAATGTAATAACCTAAAAGGTTACTCAATGGGTGATAAGCAAACAGATTGGAAATAAATGTTAATATTTATAACATCATCAAATACAAGACTCACAAGTTGCATGAAGTAAGTAACCAATACAAGTAGAGAACTGCTAGACAGTAAGAAAATTAGCCTTCTCTCAATAGTGTCCAACGTATTATATAAGGATTGGGACATACCCATTACTGGACATAAGTACGTACATAACAATCACCTATGTAAAAATTGTATAATTCTTTGTCATGATGACTAGTTAAAATATTTATGAATTGTATAGAAAAAATGTTTGTCAAGTTTTTATAAACAGTAGACAAATGGTAGTTCTGTTGTAGATTATCTGAGCTGGTGAATAATTTTGTGAAAAAGTGTATTTTTATGGAACTGCAAAAGTATGCAAATTGACTTTTAAAAGAAAAATAGACAATGTTTTGATAAATATTTGATTGTTGTCAAAGTTAAGAATGTGGGCAAAATTCCACATGTCAGGAAAATATTTGTTTGTTTTGAAACCAGTATAACCAAGGTCAGATAGTATGGACCTTAAAATCATGAAAACAATGTGTGAAAATATGACAGAGTTGCTTATATAAGAGACAGAAATTAGTAGTAGTTGGCAGTCAGTGAACATTTGAGATCAGAACGCAGACCGAGAAAGACACAGGGAAAACTGCAGATAAATGCAGCTTCTGGCCCCTTGGTGTGTGTGAGTGTGTGCTGACTCCTTCGATCCCATCTCCTACTCTATGCCACATCACCTGAAGAGAAAACAAATGATACTCTGTCTACATTTGTTTATATATATATATATATATATATATATATATATATATATATATGTGTGTGTGTGTTACGGTCATCATTTTATTAACGTAGGATATGGTCATTGTATCAGCATGGAAAAGGTAAGCAATTTTATAAGATAGAAGATAAGATGTCATCGTCAAATTAATAATTGTTCTGTCATTGAAGTTGATACAAAACATTGGTTATTTTGGTTTCTTGACAGCTTTTGCAGATAAATGTTGTGTAGTTTTTGTACCATTTCAAGAAAAATAGATAATTACAGCACATTCTGATGTGTGAGTCAGTATTTACATACTCTTTCCCCAACAAAAGAAAAATGAATATCAGGATTCAGTTATCTTATAGTTCATGGGTGAATTTTTTGTATTTTTTTTTTTTTTTTTTTTTGTACAATGTTAGGTTGATTCAGAAATTTTGTTTTTAATCAGTTTGAACCAATTCGTAAGCAGCATATCTCAGCTTAGAATAAAATTTATTAACCATAATAAAAACTATTGTGATCTTTGCATTGTTGCCAACTTGAAACAAATCTATTCTGGAATCATCTTGAAATACCTGGAACTGATAAATACTTTGGAGGTGTTTTGAACTTCTGCTTGGATTTTGAAAATCATCTCTTAAGAGGAAATTCTTGAGGTGCTTGAAAATGTGTTAGTCTTTTGAGTATGTTGAGTAGGTTATAGCCTAGTTTGACCAATTTCTGTTGCCATTTGTAATACATGCAGTCATAAAAAAACTTGATCTTCTTTTATTCAACCATTGTTCAGAATAAAGTCCTGGGTGCTTTTTGCTGAGTTCTTTGTATATTTTTTAGGATTCAAGTTTCCAATCACTGGGCAGTGACTAAAACTTTATGATACAGCTTTCATTTGGGGAAGTGTTTTAGTGCTTTGCCTTGGCTCAGTCACTTTGTAGAATGCTATCAGTTGTGTAGAATCCATTTTTCATCATGGAAATGGACCATTTATTCTTGTGCAAATGAAACAGTTATTCTTTTATATTTAGCTTATATGGCATTCATTTGAGGAGCTTTTTAAAAATTTTCCAACAACGTGCAAATATTCAGACATTGAAATATTAAATAGTCAGTGACTCGTTTTGTGTTAAATTCTGGACTTGTTTTGCAAGCCTTTTTAAATAATGGTCCTCACTTTGTTGTCAAAAGTCACAGGAAGACAGCCATGATCCTCTTTAACTTCGATTCTTGTTTCTATTATAGAATTAGTGAAACAGTAGTAGTGTCTAAATAACATTTCATCACAACTAAAAATAGAAAACCTTTCCCTTTTACTGCCAACATCTGTGTGATACAAGAATTAGTATTTGCTTACTCACTAGAGAGGACAGAACTTTTGATTCCCAATACGAAAAATATAAAAATTGAACTACACCCCCACCCCCGACAAAAAATAAAAATAAAAAAACAGTCTCTGAATCTCAGAAATATTTGGGATTGATATATTCAAGTAAGTTCAACAAAAAAAGAAAAAAAAAAAATATATATATATATATATATAAAATACAAACAAACGTTTATCCTAGTTAAAACGTCCATGTACTGTGTCACATATCACAATTTAATACACACCAAACAAACAAATCTGTAAATTTATTACTAACACATAATTACATAAAAGGGAATAATGTCTCAGCTCAATATCCTTTTGTATTTTTTGTTACATGTTTTTCCTCGGAATTCATTTTCAATACTAACCTGGAAGATTCCTCTGCTACTATTTAGTTAGATAGTTATGGTTACAGTAGCTTTTTCTTTTACTACTACAACCAAAACCCTACCTACACTCATAATAATAGTAATTCTCTTGATTTTCAGCAGTGGTGTCATACACTGCTAATTTCTTCAGAATACTGGATGCACTCCAAGCCAAATTCTTGCTGCTCTTGTCTCATTTTGAATTCATTCTTTAAAATTCTTTGAAGATACTTTTTCTATTTTTGACAGCGTAAAATTAACATTTAAACAATGGAAACGAAATATTCAGTTTTAATAAATGGAATGAAATTTGTGATTTAAAATGCAAAAAAAGTTGAATATCTTTAAACAATGTATTATTTCAGATGAGCATCAAATTTTTAAATAAAGAAACTTCCTTAAAGGCATAGGTGATCATGACTCTCCACAATTTCTTGTCCTTTCTTAGCAAATTTTGTCTTTTCACTATCTCTCCTAATCTCTGTTCTGCCAAACATTTACACAAGTTTGTGAGGTATGTTGTGTGCTGCTTTCCTCTGTCCTTCCTGCTTTCAATATGTCTCGTGAGTGTCAAATTTCTAAGAAAGGCTTTTTTAAGCCTTTCTAAGAAATTTCAACGTTTACTTTCTGATCTTAGGTAAAAATGTTCATTTTGTTTCCATTTTCTTTAAGACTTCATCATTGCTCACATGATCAGTCCATGGTATATTCAGCATCCTTCTGAAGAACCACCACATTTCTGTTGGTTCAAGTCTCTTCTTCTTCTTTGAGGAGATTGTTCTACATTGATTGCCATATAAGAGCACTGATATTACATATTACATATTAGTTCAGTATTCTTTTCTTTGTTTCTAATGAAATTTTCCTGTTTTTCAATACTTTGCTTAGCTTGTGGAAGACATGTTTCATCATTCCAATGCACCTTTGGGTTTTGGTGTCAGACTTTCTGTCCTCAATTAAAACACTTCTTCAATATGTAATTTTTTGCATTTGCTTTATGTTTGTGTTTCTTATTTATAATTCACATGTTGGGCTATTCTTTTTGATGACAGTTTCAAAATGAATTTTAAAGTTTTGATAAAAGTGGACCAGCAATTGTGATAAATTGTTATTGTTTGTATATGAATAAAGACAATAGCATGCCAGCAGATTTAGACAAGTATTTAGATGTATAAATAATATTTTGAAAAGGTATTTTATACAAATATGTATCTCTGTGCATGGATCAATTCTAACATATTTAGTACTAGCAGTACAGCCCGGTGTTGCTCGGGTGTAATGAAAGCTTTAAAACTAATCCATGGTCCTGGAGCTCAGACTCTTTGGATGTTGGCATGAAAGACTAAAAAGCAATAGTTGTTTACAGTTAAAGCGAAACCATAGACTAAAAGAAAAATGAATGGATGTAAGTCAAATTTTGATTTCCTGGTATAGATATCCAATAAGTTTTTTTCGTCGTGAATTGAATTTTGAAGGCTAAATAAGTCCTCTGAGTAAATGGTATCATGGCTGAGACTAAAAACTACAATTATACCTATTTAGAGCCAAACCTGAAGCAAAAACCAAAATAAAAGGGCTGAAAAACTGATTTTGATCAGACCCAATATCTTGCCTTTGATATATTTATATTTTATCGATTTTCTGCACTACTGTAAGAACTGCAACCTTGAAACTTCTGAATATCGTTTCTTATGTCTTTGTCTATGAGTGTATCAAATTTGATTAAAATCGGACCACTCCTTCTATAACTCGATTTTTTCGATTATCGATATTTATTGGGGGTACCTCAACACAAAACCTAGCTTAGAACACTTGCAGACACTTATAGTACAACTGTGTAAATTTTCAAGGAAATCGGTTCAGCCATTTCGGAGTCTATAGATAATGGATACACACACACACACACACACACACAAAGTTCCATTTATAAATAAGTTTAGATTAGATTAGATAGAAGATAAGGATATTGAATATACAGCAGGCTGCACTAGAAATAATTTCACCCAACACTGTAAATTACAACGAAAACATTAACATGAAAACTTTTAATATTCTTAAATAATTGAGTCAGGTTCAGTTTTTTATATGGTCTGGTATGCATAGGGCCAAACTTGTTCTAAAATATTTAAGAGGTCAGCTGTATATTCTAGGAACAGTCATTAAAAATGGCTTTAAGCAAATTAAGCTTGAGGGTCTTAGTAAAGATCAATCTTCTGCAAACATTATGAACTGGTGCTACAGAATAACAAAGAAAGAACTGTACGAACTAATAGAAGTCCCATCACTTGAGAACTACTAACAGCAGCATCAACAATTAAAATGGATATTACACGTAACTTGAAGAGAAAATAATGATATAATCATGTTAACATTCTACACTACTTTAAATAAAAGGTTAGAAAGGAAATACTCATCTATATTGGAAACAGCATTAACTGCTACTGAACTTGAGAAACCTATTTTCCTGAAAAAATTGTTTTAAGAGAAAGATTTCAGTAGAACTGGTTACTTGAACGGTGAATGGCAAATGTATCCTTATAAGGAAAGGCTAATATTACCATATAGATTAATACCTTTTTCAAATACTCTTGGAAAAGGTCTTAATCTATCTCTTCCCTCCAGTTATTGGTTAAATACTAGGACAGATTGGGTTCTATAGCCTTGGGTGGCAGCTACTCTACTGCAGAAAACATTGGCAACCTCTTGCAGAATAATTTTCTGCCCAGTCAAAAGTCTCTTTCGAGACATGATCACCCAAAGCGTGCATCACGTATGGCACTTAAACGTAAGGACCAAGAATGGTCCACCAGTCCTCCAGGTTTGGGGGTTGGGTGCAGGGCTAACAACTCTGCCCCGTAAAAAACAGTTTGTTACAGAAACAGCAACAAAAAGTTACTGGCCTATGCACCATCTGGGTGTGATGGATAAATGATGACATCATGACCAATAACATTGTCTGAAAGAATCGTCAATTTATGAATTTATAAGATATATTCTGACAAGAAAAAATTGTCTAGTACAGGTTTGTATGAAACCTTACATAATTCAAGGGTTGTTCTTACTGTAAATAGATTTTTTTTTCATTGGTATTACCCCATGCAAGGGAGTAAAGCTACTAAGACACAGCTGGTTACAGGGTGTGGAAGAATTAGGAACAGAAAAGTTAATGAGCAGGAAGAGGAAAGAGTAATCAGGAGGCCAGTAGATAGTGATTGACATTGCCTTTAACTTTTTGCCAATTAAAGTTAGCTGTAAAGTATGGAGTCAGAATAGTTCCACAAATGAGAAGTGTAAAAAAAGAAAATTAGTATAGAATTTAGGCTACATCTTGCCAGCCCAGCTGTAAATTGATAAGATCTTCATGCATGTCTACTACTGTGTTTAAATTCAAATGTCTAGCTACCATAGCAAAGAGATCATTCAAACATTTACCATAAAAATATTTATAGAAATGCTGCAGAGAGAACCCTTTACAGCAGTGGGGGAAAGTGACTGAATAATATTGTTGATTTTTCTTGGGATCTTATCAAGGAGTTCAAGGTAAATGGCAACCTAGGCAAATTGTAGACTTACAGATATATAAGATAGATTCTGGAAAGAAAAATTGTCTTGAATGGTTCGGTGAACTGATTTTTTGAGGAGCTGTTCTAGCAATGGATTCAACATAGTCTTTCTACTTCATGTCAGCTGAGAACATTAGCCTGAGAAGGTATGAGTCACTTTCCTAAAGCTTAACATTAGCCAATCTGATGGAAGACAGAGAGAGGTCTCTCAGATGATTAATAGAGATATGATAGTATTGTTATATGTGAAAACTGATTTTCTAACAGTAACTTTTAGTGATAAATGTAGAGCTTGCAAAATATTTTCAGATTACATAATGTTGAGATCAACTCGGAAAATTCAGTAAGTTTTTTTTGTGTAACCCGATTTTTATTGACAAATAATATCTCATCAATAATAATGCCTTGGGCATTAAAACTCTATTCTTCCAATTTGTATTAAGAAATAATAATCAATTCCAAATCTATTTTTATGGTTTTAACCAGCCTGCATGCTAATATATGGCTTCATACTGTCTGAGAATAAAAGCAAGCAATTTTATATGAACGAAGATGCTGATATGAATCTTGAAGGTTTCCCTCTTGAAAAATATCAGTTTTTACTGTCAGGTTTATACAAATTATTCAGAATTAATTTTGGACCAATTGAGTTTAATCGTTTTTCTTGACAAAGTTTTCTTTTTTTTAATGGCACTTCTGAGAATGAGTATTTGAATATATCCCAGTGTTAATTTATTTATTTTAAATAAATGTAAGCCTGGGAAGGTGGAAAATGTTAAATGTCTTGCTTTGCAATATTCCAGGCAACCCTGGGGTTCAAGATAGAGCATTAACATACATACTGACTGTAATCTTCTATCATAAATGGGTTGACCTGAACATGGAATCTGAAGTTTGGCAGAAATTAAATATCATGCTTATTTCCGTTGCCAAAAATAGACATGTAATCTATAACAGAACCAATAAGAATCACACATTGGTCTATATAAAAAGATGCAAGATCCTTTCTTTCTGTTTTTTTTTTTTTATCACGATAGACATTTTAAACCTCAACCTTTTTTTTCATCAGTTAGTTCTTTTGGAAAAATGTGTTAACATTCCCAAATATTTAGCCTTCACAACCAGGACACATTTCATTGTTTTAAAAAAAGCTCATATAATCGTACATTTTAGTTTCAGATGTTTAATACCCCAACTATACTTGCACATTTCTTCATTATTTTTTGTTTGCTATAGATTGTTTTCTGTGTATGTCATATCCAGTTTGTTCCTAATTTGACTTTCTCTCCAAATCTGTTTTTTATGACCAGGGTTAATGGGTATGACAAATAGTAATGTCACTCTTACTTCCAGTCAACATGAACAGGTCTTTGTTTGAATGTAGTTTTGAGAGTTGGCTTAAAAAGCCAACAAATCAATACCAGCAACAAATCAATGAGCTGAGTTCAAATTGTAGCTGAAATACGGTCAGTTAAGTGCCATATGTGATTACTGCAGAAAGCAATCGCAACCGACTGCAGGATAATCTTCTGCCCAGTCAGTCATGTCTCTTTCGAGACATGACTGACTGGGCAGAAGATTATCCTGCAGTCGGTTGCGATTGCTTTCTGCAGTAAACTGGTTGCCAGCTAAGGCAAGAGAACCCAATCTGTCTTATTATTTAACCCATAACTGGAGGGAAGAGATGAATTAATACCTTTCCCAAGGGCATTTGTGCATAAGTAAATGCAAGATATTCAACTGGAATTTGAACTCGACTCCCTGATTTGTCATTCTGAGTCTATATCCACTGCACCACAAACTGATTCTCTTGAGAAATGCATTGATCTTTTCTCTTTCAAACTATAGATGAAATAGTAGATTCTCCAGCTCTGCAAGAAATCAGTTTAACAAAGAGATATATCTAAATTTAAAATCTTGGAGAAAAATCATTGCACTGTTTTCACAGTAACAATTTTCAATCTAGTTTCATAATCTTTCATACACCTGGCTCATAAATCTTTCATAGACAATCTTCATCTTAAAATATAAGCTAACAGTGCATTGAATGATCCTGGGATATCTTGTCTCGTAATTCTACTATGTATTCAGAGATTCTTGAAAAAAATACAAAGAAGAATCTGAAATATTGTTGATCCTGACCTTGCATCTTGGCTTCAGTTACTTTCCCATCATCATAACATATATTCTCAATAACGTTTCTGTAAATACTTCTATGGAAATTGTTCTAAAGAATTCTATGGTACCTAGACTTTATGAAAGTAAGTGCAGTACTAGATTGGCAACAAGGTTTCACCATTTTATAATTGAATTGTCTAGATATAATTAAGTTCTAGGCTAACAGTTTCTTCTCTTTTACTTTTTTCATATGGAACTATCTTCCAGCTTCTTTTTTTCCAGTCAATTTTGATCTTCAAGAATTTAGGTGCAATGTTAATTGCTATTATCTGTCTTTTTGATTCCTGTTATTTTATTGCTTTTTCTTTTTAATAGTTGTTTTCTTTTTGTCATATTTCTTACACTCAGTAACCCTTTGTGTGTTAGTGGCTTTTATTGCCTTACTTGGGGTGAAATGATTAAAAAAAATTGGAATGAAAGGAAATTGTTGGAGTCTGTCATTATTTCTCTAAAATAGTGTGAATCTTGATTCTTGAAAGTCGTGTTTCTGACTCACTTGCTAATCAGTTGTATATAAAAAATTGGTTACTAACAAATCAAAAAGAAATGACAGTAATATCTGAGTACATGATTAGGAAAGATTCTGAGAATTTAATTCACAAGATACATTAAATGTAAGAAAAATCATTTCTTGCAATAACGCAATCCTTATAATCAACTGAGAACTGATTCTTTAATGAAACTAGCCAAACTGTAGTTGTCTCTCAACATTTTTGGATTGTGTGTGTATTCATAGAAAAAACACACTCATATTTTATTAAAAACAACAGACATTTTGTCTTAATTAATTTTATTGATTGACTATTCCAAATTATGAATAATCTTTGTCAGATAAGGAGGAAATTCTGCCAGAAATTATCCAAAGTTCACAAAGAATACCAAAATACTAGCAAAATCAAATCATGAAAAATGACTTACGATCCCCGAAGCAAAAATCATTCAACAAAAATGACTGTTTAGCAATAAAAGCAATTAGAATTGAAGAGACCTCATCCTCGAATGTAGATAGAAAAAGGTAAAATAAAAACACACATAGATATTGCACATATTGCCTACATCACAAAACTTGCCATTTGTCTCTACCAACTCTGATGATGACTTAGGAAGGTCAAAAGCTTGGACAATGTTTCTTGCAAAAAGAACTTTGGACAATTTCTAATAGAATTTCCTCTTCATATGACAAGGATTATCCGTAATGTGGAAATATTGATCAGTAACAGTAATAAACATAAGATGTCTGTAGTCATTAATAACAGTGGCTTTAAAAACATTTTTGACTAAATATACAGAAATTATATATATACTCAAATAATTTACCCATTTGAACTTAACTATTGCTGTTCCATTTTTTAATATTGAGTATTGTTGGCTGATATGTTTTCTTAGACATTAATGATCTTCATTTTATTTATTGATTTTTTTTTTTTTATAATCATATCGCCCCAAGGAAGGCATTTTACTGCCACTGTTTTGTAGGGGGTTATATTGGAGGAAAGTTATGAGAAAGAGTGACAAGTTATAGGAGGTTTCAGGAAGTGGGTAAGAGAAGGATGAGAATACTGATGTCAGTGGAGTGAATGAAAAAAAAGCATGAGAGAGAGGATGAAGGATAGTGAGATAGGAGATGACTATTGACTTTACATTTAAATTCTTGGAGATTGTAGCTGTAAGGAAAGCAAGTAAATGAAAGGAAATTCCACAGGTGGGAAGTGTGAGAAAAGAAGCTGCTGGAGTAGAACTTGGGTTTACATTTTATTGGTTTCACAGTAAAAGGGTGGGACCTAGTTGCTAATATTGTGTCTCAAGGAAACTCTTATATAGGGGGCACCAGTGAGCTAAGTTCATTGGAGTAGAAGCCATGAAAGTATTTGTGGAAGAGACACTGGAGAGCCACATTGCACGGGTAAGAAAGTGACTGTATCTGAACTGCCAAGTTGGAATTGATAACATTACAGATTCTCCATTGGATTTTGTCAAGGACCCCTAGGTGGATAGAAGGAGCACCCGACCAGATATGGCAGCAGTATTCAATGCACGGGCAGATGGTAGATTCATATATGTGCAGGATTGTTTCAGACAGGAAAAACTTCCTGGCTCTACTTAGAGAACCAACTTTCTGAGCAGTGGATTTAGCTATGGATTCTATATAGTCATTCCACTTGTGGTCTGTTGTAAGAGTTAACCCAAGGAGGCACAGTGTTTTACTTTCAGGGAGACTAGCCTGATCCATGCTAATGGTGGGTAAGACCGATTGTCTGTGATGGTTAATAGATAGAAGCTTCATTTTGGACGCATTTAAATTCACAAGCCATTTCTTACCCTGGTCCATCATGGATTGGAGGTCCTTTTCAAACTCAGCAGTGAGGTTTGTGTTGTCAGCCTTAGCAAATGTTTGGTCGAAGCGAGAGTAAGTCGTAGTGTCGCCAGTGTATATGCTTATTTGGGATCTTATTACATTTGGGTGATCATTAATTCAGATAAGGAAAAGCATAGGACGTAGAATAGAGCCTTGAGGGACATCTGCATTTGTATAATAGTTTTGGAAGGCATTTCCATTCAATACTACCTTCATTTTGCAATTTGAAAGGAATGAAAGAAATTATATATAGTGTCTGTGTAATTTTTTGTCTCCTAGGTGTTGATTTTTTTTTTTTTTTTTTTTTTTTTTTAGTAGCTTTGTAGTGAAAATATATTTGTCTATTGAATGTCCTAAAGATCAGAGATATATCTGCTGTCATTAATTTTTTTTGACCTCAGCATAATTCTTAGTCTTCTCTTATGCACATCTTCTCTCTCTTCTACTTTCAGGTGCTTTAAGCTTGGATGGGTAGGTCGTTTTATGGATAATGGCTTAGAATTGTTAATTGGAGAGCAGAGTTCTAATTCCACTCATATCACCAAGTCACTATTTGGTGATACAAGTGGAATTTTTTTCCAACAAAAATTCATTCAATCTAAAAATATTTTCTGACTTAAAATAACCTGCAAATTGTGGATACGCCATAATCAGTCAATATGAGAAATCAATGAACATAAGATTAAAGTCCCAGCACTTTCATTTTATTTATAAAAAAAAAAGTGGTATGGATATCTTTGCAGCAGTTTCATCTAACTATTTAATATCTGCATTTTTGTCTTTTCTTTTTTTTTCTTAGAATATTGGGTCATGGTAAGTTTTTTTTTTTTTTTTTTTAACCTTTATACATAACCTGCTACTAAGTAATCATAATAAAGATACATCTGCATGGTGGTATGAACAGTTTTTGTTTTACAAATTCTTCTGTAATTTAATAATCTTCACTTAAAATTCAAAGTTATTTCAGAAATTGTTTTTAAGTACAGCATCTAAATTATAACCTTTCTCCCGGTTTTTCTGCCACACTAAATACAAGAAAGAATTTTTGCGATTTTGTTTGTTTTTTTATTATTATTCATGAAAACTGCCTTTTTGTTTTTTGGGTTGTCATTAAGCATAATTTCTACACTTCTTTCAGAGATGATAGATCATTAATTCAGATTACTATCTAGTAGACATTGTCTTCCTCTACAGTTAGGATTGGCCAAAGAAAAAAGTAACTTTTTGCTTGTCAAACAGTAAATTTTTTTTAGACTTATTTTCAGGAAAATGCAATGCCTTTGATGCCAGATAATATAAGTATTTATATTCTGAAGTTTTATTTGAAGTCCAAAAATTGGTTGAATTCTAGGAAACATATCTTTTAAAAAATGTATGGGTGTTTATATTTCAAGGAAGTGTTTTAATGGAGGATAAAAAATATGACACCAAAATTCAAAATGCCCATTGGATTGCCAAAAGATGCTTTCCAAAATTTAAGTAAAGTATTAAAAAAAAAAACAATAAAATTTAATTACCCACAAAGAAAAGAGTGCTGAATTGCTTTTTAATATCAATCCAGTTCTATGGCAGAGAATATGGGACAATCTCACCATAAATGAGGAGGAAAACGGATGCAACAGATATATGGTTGCATATAAGAACTCTAATGTCCACATGCTTGACCTGGCATTTTGTGTCTGTGAACATCTTCCTCTGGCTAGGGTGATTTCTCTTGAGTATCCAGTCAACTGTTAGATATGCTGCTGTCTCTCAATATTAAACTTTGCTATCTCTTTTTCTATCACCCACCTTCCTCTCCTGACTGTTTCGTAGCAGATGGCATCTCAGATAATATAGACAAGGCCATTTCCTCTTAGCTGTTAGAGGTCGTGGGCATGATGGTAAATTGCATCCGGCAGCAAATCCTCTGATTGGGAGGTTGTGAGGAGCATGTAACCAGCTTTTAATTGCTGTTCTCAGATCCACCATGATCCGGAGTGGTAGCACCTGTTAGGGTCCCAGCTATGGGCAAATAGTTAACCCCCAAACTGGGGTCAAAACACTATGAAAGTATAAAAATAGACTTTTATAGAAATATATACATAAAAATATAAATTTTTAAAGGAAAAATATCACCAAGAATATATTTTTGAAGAAAAAAATTATTACCATAACACATTTTTGAAGGAAAAAAAATTATTTTAAAGCAAAATATTTTTGAATACAAAACTAAAAGATATTTTCAGTTTTCTAAAATGAAAAAGAATAAGAATAAAAATAAAAACTTTTTTATTAAAATCTAACTAAATCAACCTTTTCACTATAATAAAACATTAAAAAAATACCTTAAAACCCACCTTTTTGACATTAAATAACCCACAGTGGTTGATATGCTGTTAAACAAACCTTAACCTCTTACCTGTTAGCTAATATTTTTGTGTTTGTTGCCCACTTTGCCAAGTGGCTGTAATACTCTATCATTGACGTTGCCAGTATCCATACTTTGTACTAATGGTTTAAACTAAATATATATATATATATATATATATATATATATATATGTGTGTGTGTGTCTGCGGATGACTATATATATATATATATAATGTGTGTGAATGTATGTAGTTAGATATATATAGATATAATATTTGCCTATTTATATATATTTCTTGTTTTTATATGTGTATGTATTCGTATATACATATATATATATGAAATTTATGGGTGGGTGTATATATTTGTAAATATGTACATAAGTGTGTATGTGTGTGTGTATATATATATATATATATATATATATATATATATATATATATATTGTCCATTTCTCATTTTGACTTATAATATCCTAATTTTATTTTTATTTTTAACTTTTCAACCCTCTACAATAAACCGTCTAACCATATTATTAATAGTATTATTTTAAACCAAATTTTTTTCCAAAGATATATTGTAACACCCTATGCCCAGGGCTGGCTCATTAATTGTGACGCTTGTTCTCATTGGCAGTCATGATGGCACCAGTTGTGACACTGCCACCCAGCTGGCCATTTGGTTTGGTCGCTGTTGCTGGTTGTGATGATCTCTTTCAATGATGTCATCACAAAAGCTGGTTTTCAAGATGTCTATTGCAACATCATGCAATTTCAGTAGGCGTCTTTCTACCAAAGCTAGTTCAGACACTGGTGTACACTTGTGGCTAAAAATAAACAGGGCACAAAAAAAGATTAATAAAAGAAAAATGAATAAGGTCGAACACACATAAAGAGTAACGAAGAATGTCTTTGTATAAAAAAAAAACAATTATTAGTCACAGGAGCAGATAATACAGCCATCAGAATGCCAGTTTACAATGGAGAGTTTGTTCGTTTTTAAGATCTCAGATCTTTCAATCTTTAAATAAAATGCCTTTTCTAAGTTTCGTTCAAATTGTCACTAAAGTCTTTTCACATATTCATTAAATTTTCATTAAAATCTTTTCACATTTTCTCTATAATCAGGGCTTTCAATTCTCTATGAAACTTCTAAAATAGCAAAGTCCTTTTGGGTGCTTATCAGAGTTTAACAAAGTAAAGCGAATGAGGAATCAGAATTTTTGATTCTTCCATGATTTAAAAAAAAACAATAACGTTCTTTTGGGATTCATATCAAAGGCATATTATTCCAAATTAACTCTGTAAGTTAATCAGCGTCAGGCTTCATTTGATGTTAACTCTTTAGCCATAAGTTCTATGGTAGGTGACCAGCCGTGGATCATGGCTCTCCAGTTGAGAACCTTTTCCACAGTCGTTACATTTCGACTGATAGCTACTCAACTAATCTTTCTCTCCGAGTCCGGATTTTTATAACCATCTCCAATCCTCTCGGGGGATTTAGCCAACTCGAAGCCTTCAGCCAATTAAATCATTTTCTACCCACTCAATTTGTGGGAGGGGTAGTTTGATGAATGAAATATCACCAGCTCACTTCCTTTCGATTAGATTTTTAAATTCCCACAATTTCTGTTCTCCGGTAAACATCTGTTGAGGGACTTCAGCCCTGCCTGACCCCATCAAACCAATTCTGACACTTTGTTTTGGCTACTCATAAAATTTTAGCTTTACCCAAAAATATCCGCTTCAATCACGAAAGAAGAATAATTATATTTCTACCTTTCTTTTCCAAAAATAGTTAACTGTTCTGTTCCTTGGATTTTAGAAGTACATGATAGTATTAAAATAGTTAATTTTTCTATTCCCCAGATTTTACAAGTATACAATAGTTTTAAAATAATTTTTGTACATAAGCTCACATCATGAATTACAATAGAGCACAACCAATAATACTACTAATATTAATTCCTCTCTCTTTGCTAAAGTATACCTGTGGGAGATAGTGTCACAATATAATATATTGTCTCTATTCTTTCCCCTTGTTTCCTTTCCTTTTTTAAAATATATTTAACTTTTCCCTTCCTTTTTCCCTCTGAAGCTCTGTCATCTGGGCTACTGAATATTTCTTCTTTTACTTTCCCCCACCACTTTTTATTCCTCTGACAAATTTTGACTATTTATGCTTTAATACAGACGTAATCAAAAAGTCTTCTAATATCAAGTTATGAATCCCTGTCTCTGCCACTTTTTTATGTCTTGATGACAAATTTCTTTCTTTCTTTATTTCCCTCCTCCTTTTTTTTTTAACTTCCTATGTAGAGATATGTTTTTGGGCTCGTTCCAGTCTGTGAATTTTTATAACATATTTGAATTAATAAATTTTTGTTTTGGATCGTTGCTGATGAAGCGAGGGTAATCTCACTGAAATAGCAATTCAGCAAAATGTAATTTTCAGAATATATTGACATTTATATATATATATATATATATATATATATATACACACACACACACCAGGCTTTTGATGATAACAGTGAAGTTCAAGCTGTCGTGGATAACTCAAAAGCATTTGACAGGGTTTGGCATGCTGGTCTTCTGTGCAAGCTACAAGGCTACAGTATTTCTGGATGTTTGTTTGATCTAATCCAATCATTCCTATCCAAACATGAAATTAAGTTTTTCTTCAATTGGCAGGCTTCCAGAACCTTTCATATGAATGCAGACATCATGGTTCTATCCTAGGTCCTATGCTTTTCTTGATCTTCATCAATGACCTTCCTAATGTAATCAGCTCACAAGGAAGCGCCTGTGCTGATAACATTACAATTTACTTCCATCTCAACAAGAATTCTGCCAAAACTGACAAAGTAAACCACTCTGCTGTTCTTGGAAAGGAACTCCAATTTTTGATAGATTGGGGTAGTGGTTTGTAAATTATAATGCTTCCAAAATGAAGCTGCTCTCCTTTAACTACCATAGAGGAAATTTTCTACCTTCTATCTTTATGGAAGACGTTGGTCTTCAAAAAAGCAACACACTGTCCCTTCTTGGCCTCATTCTCTTAAATGACCTCAAGTGGAATGTCTGCATTGAATCAACAATCAACTGCTAAGAAAGTTAAGTCACTGTGTTGGGCCAGGAAGTTTTTTTTTTTAATTAGAATCCATCTTGCACATTTATAAATCTACCATTCATCAGTGCATTGAATACTGTTGTCATATCTGCTATTCATCTTGAGGTTCTTGACAATATCCAAAGGAGAATCTGAAATGTAATTGATCTTGATAGAGCAGCTTGACTTTAGTCACTTTCTCACCAACAGGATGTAGCTTCCCACTGTCTTTTCTACAAATATTTTTACAGCTTCTGCTCTGACGAGCATCTTTCACCGGTGCCCCAACCACATGAATCTATCCTTGCTACTAGATTGGCACCTAAGTCTCACCCCTTTACTATCAAAATAGTTAAATGTAACTGTCACTTTTACTCTATTAGTTTCTTTTCTTGCAATACCTGCCTGTGGAACTTCTTTCTATTTAATTGCCTCTCTGATAGCTACAGTCTCGTAAAAGTTAATGTCAGTTGCCATTTATCCAACTTTCTCTTATCCTTTCTTCATCATCTCTAGTAACTTGTTTCCTGTTTCTTTTACTTTCCTTTCTTCTTACTTTAACTACCTACTAATATGCCATATTGGTCTCCAAAGAGGAGACAAAGCAGATATTGCTGTTAAATCATCCTTAAAAATGATAATAGATGAAAATATTCAAATTCCCTACACAGACTTTAAACTAAAAATAAGTATATAAAAGATAAATGGTAAGAATCAAGTAAAAACCGAACCGGAAATAAAGTGTTTCAAATCAAACCTAAAATAGGAAAACGGGGAAAAAATCTTGGAAACACTCGGAAAAAACAAGTCATCATAGCCAGAATACATATAGGACATGTATACTTAACTCACTTCTATATATCTAAAAAGACAAATCCACCAAAATGCAGTTGCGGAAGCCTAATTACAATAAAACATATCCTACTGGAATGTAAAACCATAACTAGAATAAGACAAAAATATTTCAATGGAAAAAGCTTAAAAGAAATTTTTAAAAATACAGACACAGATGAAATATACAACTTTCTCAAAGAAATCAAGATCCTCAACAAAATATAATACTTTCAAATATTGTATGTGTATGTAAATGTGTACATGTGTATATATACACATATGCACATGCATACATGTAGGTATGCAGATATACAATCAGAAACAATCACAAGATAAAGTAATTTATAAAGAAAAAAAAACAAAAAACAACAGATCATAAACCCCAACAACTTCCCAACCTTTTATACAAAATAACTTCCCTGTATACATAAATAAACAAGGCTTTGGCATGAAATGATCCAAATAGGAGTTGACATGCCATAAAATCCAATAACCCTACTAATACTCAAAATGAGAAAGAGATAGATAAAATTCATTAGACACATACTGAGGAAGGAGGGCTTTAGAAACTTAGCCTTCACAGGGCATATCAAGAACGATTAAAACAAACGATGGCAGCAGGTGACATATCTGAATTTCTATTTTCTTAAACAAAGGCAGAATTGACTGCTAATTTCACTGGCCAAATAATGAATACATTTGTATTGATATCTGTTTACATTAAGACTTAGAATCTGGACTTAGTTTTTATTCTCTGTTTTTATATTAAGCAAGAATTTAAATTCGTGCTTCCTTTGTTGTAGATATTGAAACTTTTTCAGATGTTAGAAAATGGTGCCAAAGTCATAGATATATTTTTTAGCAAAAAATCTTTGTTTTTCTGTTTATAAAATTTTACGGTTTTCAGCCATATCATTGAAACACTATTTGCCATATGATCACCAAAGTTAAGCAATGTCAAACCTGGTCAGTACCTAGATGTGTGACTGCTTGAGAATACCAGGTATTGTAAATTTAGCTGTGTGGGTGGTATAATGAATAATTCATTAGAATTGTTAGTTGGTGATCTGAGTTCCAATTTTAATTGGGTTCATTATATTCACATATATATTCACAACTAGAAAAGGTATGACTCTACTTCTCCCCTAGATATGGGTTAATTAATATTTGTATCACTAATCCATTATCTCAAAAAATATTCTTACAATCTAAAAAAATATTTTCTGGCTTGAAATAACTTGCAAATGGTTGATAAAACATAAAAAATAAATCCATAAAATATTTTATCCCCATCTTCTTTCTTAGTCCACTTAGATCAGCAACGGATCAGTTGGATGGCAGCCTTACCAGGTTAGTGTTGCAGCTGTTGTTTCTATAGCAAGTTGTTTCAAGGAAGTTTCTAGTTTTAAATTTAGTTATTTTCCTAAACTGATTACTTGTCAAGGCTACAGAATGCAGTCTACTCTGCTTTTAAGGTCATAGCTGGTGGAAGAAGAAATGAATTCCTATGTTTACAGAGGTACGTGTGTGAAAGTGAATGCAACAAACTCAAGTGGGATTTGAAATTCGCCTGCTAATTTCTCTTTCCAAATCAATAACCAGTGTGCTGTGTAATCATCCAACATCCTACAATGTAAATAATAGGGGAAAGAAAATACATGAAACCATCTCAGTTTAAGAATTTGCTTGATTTTGGTAATTATGCTACGCTTGAAATAATTATCTGCAGGGAATTCACAACTCTGATTTTACCATATTTTGTTTAAGTTCTCTCATTTATTTCTGTTGCATTTGAATTTTGAAGAAAGATGGCAGATAATTTGTTGTGTTTCTCTTGCAGTGTTGAAGATAGTAAAATCGTAATTATCATAATTACTTAAAAATCCTAATTCTTAACTTCCTGTGCCACATTTTATACTTGGCTTAATTCTGTCAAAAACTCTACAGAAACAATGGATGTTCATACATTGGTTATTTTCTGCTTAAATATAATGATAATTATACAGACAGAGTTACTTGAGCATTTCATTATCTTTCTTTCTTTTTTTTAAAGTTTTCCTTTCCAAATTTTGTTGAGCTTTGGCATCTGCATTTGTGATTACTTAGAGGAAATTATGATTGTGATAACAAATGTGAATCATGATTTATATTATAAAATTTGATTTTTTTTTTCTAGGTTAGATTGCATTTCTTGCAAATGAAAATAAATAAAACATGATAGAAATATATTGTTTCTTTGGCTTGTCTTTGACCATGTTAAATTTTGTTTTTGAATTGTTTGTTTATTTATTAACTTTTTTGGCTTATATTGTACTATGACATCCCAATAACAGTGATAATTTGAAGATGTCTTGAAGAGGTAGTGCTGCCCTGGGTCAAGAGGGTGGCTGCTAGAAGACCCTATATCTGGCAACAGGACTCTGCACCATGCCACACAAGAACAACAACCAGTCATGGCTATAAGATAATTTCTGTGACCACATCACCCCTTACATCTGGCAACCTGACTCATCAGATTTTAATTTCCTTGATTATTATTTCTGTGGCACATTTGAGTGAGAGATCAAAAATACTCTTTGTAATACCAAAAATTAACTGAAGACAAAGATTATGGAAGCATTTACCAACTTAAATCAGGAGACTGCCCAGAAAAAAAGCACAAGATTTCTAAATTGTCTGGAAGCCGTGGTTGAAGCCAATGGCAATTTCATTGAATAAATTTACTATTCAGTATTTGAAGATATTTTTTGATAATTTTGCTAAATATATCTATTAAAATGAGATGATGTTAGTGTTACTTTCATTTTTACATAATTTAGTTGACATTTTATCCATTGCATTATATATATATATATATATATATATATAAAGTAGTGATTTCGGAGACTGAAGCCAAATTTGTGACAGTGGAATACTGATAGCAAGGAATTTAAGGCAAGCAGACTTTGTAATAAAGTGCTTGATATCAAAGATAGAGCATTAATAGAATTAATATAACTAATATCAGTCAGCTAAGTGACAATCTTTTACTCATATTAATCATATATATTTTTATTTATTTTTAATATAAATTCTAATTCAGTGTTTTGAATATTTTTAAATTCATAAAATAAATTTAACAATACGATTTAACCCAAATAATTATTGTTTGAAATGGACTGTGCTAAAGAAAATCTCAGATTTTAGTCACTTTTGGGGAAAAAAAGTAAACTGGTGGCTGAACTCTTTGCATCTGGCAAAGGTTAAAACTATTGTCATTATTTTATGACTAAAATGTTTATAAATACAATGATTCAGAAATGAACGATTCTGGTGATTCATTGAAAAAAAAAATGTAGAAAATCTACCTTCCGTGGTTGAGATTATTTTTCAGTGCTTTGCATTACCTGTGGCTGAATTTAACTGTTATTTGCAGAGGGGAAGTGGAGATCAGTTGCACTTGATGGAGAAACCACACTGCGTTTTTCTTTTTGTATTGAAATCTATGAAAAAATTATTGAAAACCAGAATTTCAAAGGATAACTTATATAAATTGGATATAAATGTTTTTGTGAACTTTCTATCTTCTTCAAACATTTTTTTCTTTTTAGTCTTTTCTTTTTGCTCCAGATTTCTGATCATATCTTCTTGTACCATAAATGTTTTTCATTTTGCCCCAAATTATTCTCCATAATGCCTTTTCTCAATCTCCAAGCATTTTTATTTCCTTTCTCTTTATTTTTTTTATTTAATCACATATTTCTGCTTTGTTAGATTCTTTCTTTCTTTCTTTCTTTTTTCTTCTCTGCTTCATTGTGCATTTTTCTCTTACTCTCTTTCTATTACATCATTTTTTTTTCCCTAAAATTTCTATTTCTCTTATACTTTTGTGTTCTCTTGCCCTTGACCTAATGTCTATCTTTTTTTTTTCTTTCTTTCCAAACAACTTTCAGGATTTTTCTTGCCTTTTCTCCCTTTTCTCTTTCTTTTTCTATTTCATTTCTTTTATATATCTCGGTCATCTAAGTGCCATACATAATATATACTTGGGCAATCATGTCTCAAAAGGTGTTCATGTAGTAGGTTGCTATTACTTTGTGGTAGACTGGTTGCTAATAAAAGCTATTGGACATTATCTGTCCTGTTATTTATCCCATAGCTGGAGGGAAAAGACAGATTAACACCTTCCCAAAGGGTCTATGCACATAAGGGAATGCAACGATTTTCAAATGGAATTATAACAAATGATATATATTAAAATATACACTATAATTGAATATAAATATAATTTTTTAAAATTTTTATTGCATCTGTGGGCCTTAAGAGATCATAGATCTGCATCCAAAGTTATACCATCTCCAGCGTACATCTGTTGGTCTCAAGAGATCATGGATCCTCTGATTTCTTGATTCCCAGTTACCTTCCACTCCTTAGGAAAAACTCTAATGTCCACATGCATGTCTTGGCAGTTTATGTTCATGAACATATCCCACTGACTAGGGAACTCTCTCTTGAACTTTCAGACCATTTTTACATGTGTGTCTGTCTCTCCCTTTACTAAACTCAGTTATCTCTTCTTTCTCTGCTGTTCCCCTTTCTCTCTTAACTGCTTTGTTCTAGATAGTAGTACAGATAATACAGACCAAGCCATCTCCTTTTACCCATTTGCTGACATATTTGTATTCAGTGACTTGAATGCCCACCATGCCTAGTGGATGGAAAACTTTATCACTGATCTTCATAGCGTCTATACTTTGAACTTTTCTCATGCAAGTGGTGGATTTCCCCACACATTTCTTCAGTAACCCGGAAAGACATACTTGCTTTCTAGACCTCTGCTTTACTTCTATCCCTGACTCTTGCCATGCAGCTCAACCTTCTTGGCAACTCTGATCATGCTGTGCTTTCTATTAATATCTCTTTCCACTAGCCTCCTTTCAGAAATACTCTACCAGCAGAATTTCTTACTGCTACCAAAGAGCAGATTGGAACTTATTCAAAGACTTGCTTTGTGATGTCTCTTGGAACAAAAGTTTTATTCTCTCTGTTGAAGACTGCACCTCTGAGGTTCCCTCCTGGGTGAAAGCTGGCAACGATGTTTTCATCCCAGCCAGGAAATTAGAATGAAGCAGCATATAGCATCTCACAAATTTGGTTCCAAAGACTACTGGTGGATCTATCAAAGTGTGCTAAACAACAGCAAACCCTTGATTCCTTCTCTATTCAATCAATTTGAGGTCTTCACATCCACAGTAGACAAGTCTGAGGGCTTAGCACACAGTCTTTTCTAACTGCTCACTTGATTTCCCACCTCAACTGAGACATGTATATAACCCCATCTCTAACATCATTTCTAATTTTGATTCTCATAAGGCCATCAAAGGTGACAGTATTCTTGTCATCATCCTAAAGCAATGTGCCCCTTAACTCCCTTCTCTCCTCTTCAAACTTTACAACTACTGCCTTGCTGCTTCCTGTTTTTTTGTTGTTGAAATCCCTCCTCTGTAGTTCTTGTTTATAAAAGTCTGGGTAGCACTCTGACCTTTAATTATTGTTTTATCAGCCTTTTATAGCTTTTTGGCAAGGTGTTCACAGCTATTATCAGTGCTGAAAGGGTTCAGCATCTCACAACTTACTCTCTGACAGGCAGTATGACTTCTGCATCACCAGGTCTATCACTGATGTTCTAACAGCCATCTCTGAATATATATATATATATATATATATATATATATATAATCTGTAAACAAGTTATTTACATGTTTTGGTATCTTCAGGTGATTTGCAATAACTTTAAAACTGCTCATGTAATAGGGACCTTTGTTTTTTTTTTTTAATCACATCACCCCCAAGCAAGGCGGTAAGGCCACTGGCATGCAGGAGGCTACGTAAGAGTGAATAGATTGGAAAAGAGAAAGCCGGAAACCACGTCCTAAGCAGGGAACAAGGGATGAGCCTCTTAACTTGTTCAATAGACGTGGGTGGAGTGTGAACCAGGCAATAGTTCAGTCTATCTACTCCAATTGGAAAAAAAAATAAACAAAAAAGAAAGTGGAAAGATTGGAAAAGAGAAAGCCTGAAACCACATCCTAAACAGGGAACAAGGGATGAGCCTCTTAACCTGATCAATAGACGTAGGTGGAGTGTGAACCGGGCGATAGTTCAGTCTGTCTACTCCAATTAGTTCAGACATGCAATTTTCAAAATTAGTAGAAGTTACTTAAAGGTCTTACAACACTTTCATCCAGTGTGTGTGTGTATATATGTAATATATATATAATAAACATTAAAATATAATTATAAACAATAATATATATATATATATATATATATATATATATACACACACACACATTATTGTTTATAATTATATTTTAATCTACATTTTATTGTTTATGATTATATATTAATGTTTATTATATTTATTATTGTTTATATTTTATATATATATGTTATCACACTTATAAATACATATTAGGTTCATACAAACCTGAATGAAATTGTTTTAAGATCTCTTCCCTAATTACTAATTTTTTAAATTTTTGGTTGTTTAAAAATTCCAGTCCCATGCTCATAAAATTCTCTGTTTGTATGTTTAAAAATTAAAAAGTAAGTTATTGTAAACCACCTGAATATACTAAAAGGTTTCAACCTATGTCACGAAAATAACTCAAATGAAAAATATTCACAAGTTCCGCAACATAAATGCATTGAGCACTTTTTAATACAACTGAGTATTGGTTTTATTTAATTATGACAAAAAACTAATATATATATATATATATATATATATATATATATATATATATATACGAAAAAAATCGCAAGATCGCCAAGACCTACCGCGGTTTCGCACAACGGCTCGTCAGGGCAAAGGCAGACCAAGGACTAATCAAATAAATAGACCTCTATTAAGACTAACCCATTTGGGGGAAGGGGTTGAAAGGAAGAAAAAAAAAAATATTGGGGGCGGGGTTTACAGTAACACCGATAGTCTACGCAAGAAACTTCATTTTGTGCATTCTACACTTATTTAGTATTTCTGTTCTAGCGTTAATGAGTTTGTTGGTAGGTTCAAATTTAGCTATTGCTAGCTTCTCCTCGTCACATACCCTACAAAATTTATTGTTTTTATTATCGCTAGGGCACTTTTTTATTATTTCCCATTTCAGAATGGGATCCTTTTTAATTTTGGCTTTTATTTCCCATACATAGGTAGATAATGCAGTGCTATGCTTATATTTCTCGTTTTTGAAAGAAGTTTTATGGTTATAAAACCTACTTTTAAAACTATCATGTGTGGATCCTATGTATGTCTTGGGGCTTTTGTCCTTTTCGTTAACATAAACTTTAACCTTATAAACTACGCTTGTCTGATTGCAATTACCTCTAATTGGGCAGTCCTTTTTAGTTCTACAATTACACTTATGTTTATTAACGTTATTTTTACTAGGGGCCACAGTCTTATCTTTTAATTTACTTTTGTTGGTATTGTTAATGATTTTACCGATATTGGGTAAACAGGAATAGCTCAATTTAATAGTATTCCTGTTAAATATTTGTTTAAGTCTATTATTTGAATTGAAATGCTTATCTATTAACCTAAAAAACATTTTCCCTATTTTGGATTTAACTTCATTATTGTAGGGGGGTTGAACCATATAATTTTTCTTGATCTATTCTTACTGGCTTTTTTGCTTTTGCTTTGGTCCGAAAATTCTAGCATTTCTTGGTGTCCACTTTTTTTTAATGCAATTTGATAAATTTTTTTGTGTTTTTCGAAAACTTCCCTATTAGACGAATTTGTGGACAATCTAACCTCTATACCTCTAGGAATACATTTAAGGATGTGTCCAGGGTGGTTGGACTTTTTATTAACATAATTTGGAGCGTAATTCCTTTTAATGTATGGTGTTATTATTCCGTTATTAATGTTTAACGTTATGTCTAAGTAATCGACAATTTTAACGTTATGCTCTATTTCTATTTCTAGTTTATGAGATTTAAAAAACTTTTGTACTTCTTTTCTCATTTTGTCTCCTAATCTAGGTGTGCAATTTTCTATTACTATCAATCCATCGTCTCGGTATAGACCGTGGTTATGAAAGTCTATGATTTCGTTTAGTCTATGAAGTAATAGGCACCCTATCAGTTCCGCCACTTCCGCACCATCATACGCCCCTATTGGGTTATCAAACCCTTGGGCATCAGTCTTTTTTATCCAAATTTCATCATTAAACCATAACAACGTTTTGCGGCAGTGCCAGATTATTTCTAGCTCCTCCTCTTTTATTTCATTATATTCCTTCGCTAATTCTAATGCTTCTGAAAGTAAATTAGCTGTTATCGATGGATAGAACTCCTTAATGTCGTATTTTATGAATGCAGATTCATATATATATATATATATATATATATATATATTTCAATCCTGGGTTAAAAAGCAATCGGAGTCTAACTGTACTGATAAGCTGTGATACAGCGGAACAGATCTGTCTGCGGATGATTATATATATATATATATATATATATTATTGCTTATGGTGATATTTGATGATTATATATGTTTATACATAAACAAGTGTACTCCTGCCGTCAAAAATGGCAGCAAAATTATTTGAGGGGATTATATATATATATATATATATACACACACACACACACACACTCTCTCTCTTCACTATGCAACAACATAATTACTGCAAAAAATTAAATAATAAAGAGCAGACATGCAGCAAGATCTTTCATAATTGGTAGTAAAGGAAATGAACTTAGCAGAGGCTGCCTTACTATTGTCTTTTTTTTTTTTTTTTTTAAATCATATCATCCCAAGCAAGGCAGTAACACCACTGATGTGCAGGGGGCTATATAAGAGTAAAAGCACTAAATAGAAGAAAGTAAAGAGAAGGCCAAACCATTTAGAAAGGAGCAAGAGAAGGGAGGGGACACAGGTGTGATGACAGTTGCAGAGGTGGAGAGAAAGGAAAGGATATACAGGGTGGTGAGGAAATAACTAGGGTCAAGTGGTTAAGAGATGAGTATTGACCTTGCATTTGAATTCCTGGAGATTGTAGCTGTCAGGAAAGCAAGAATAAGGAAGCGAGTTCCACAGGCGGGAAGTGCGAGGAGGAAAGAAGCAGCAGGAGTAGAATTGTTGTCTGCATTTGGTTAATCTCACCGTGAATGAGTGAGACCCAGTTACCAGTCTGGTTGCATGAGTAAACACCTGTTGCAGAGGCACCAGTGACTTAAGTTTGTTGGAGTAGAAGCCATGTAAGTATTTTCAGAACAGACAAAGCCACATCTCATCTGTGGGAAAGTGGCTGTAGTCGAGCCGTCAAGTTGGTACCTATCACATTACTGATTCTCTTTTGGAGCCTGTCAAGAACACTGAGGTGAACAGCAGGGGTGCCTGACCATATATGGCAGCAATACTCCATGCACAGATGGATGGTTGATTTGTATATATGCAGGATGGATTCAGGTGGGAAAAACATCCTGGCCCGACATAGTGACCCAACTTTTCTAGCAGTGGATTTAGCTATTGACTTGAGATCAGAAGAAAGGGTAAGGCCGAGGAGGTGAAGTGTATTACTCTCGGGTAGACTCACTTGGTTATGGGAGGCAGTTTGCCTGTGATGATTGACAGACAGCAGAATGGTCTGAGACGCATTGAAATTTACAAACCACTTTTACCCCAATTCACCACAGAATGTAGATCCCTTTCAAAATCAGCAGCGAGATTGTTTGTCCATTGTGTCCACTTGGCTCTTGATCTTGTCTGGGAGGTTATTTATGAAAGTAAGGAAGAGCGTCGGGCCTAGGATAGAGCTTTGAGGGACATCAGCGTTTGTACAGTAAGATGTAGAAGCATGCCCATTCAGGACGACCTTCATTATGCGGTTATTTAGGAAGGATTGGATCAGATCATGCAATCATCTGGTGATACCCTAACCCCGTAGCTTGCATAGAAAGCCAGTGTGCCAAACACTGTCAAAAGCCTTGGAGATGTCCAGAGCAAGGGCATGAGCCTTGCTGGACTGCTCAAGGGCCTGTAACATGTACTCCATGATGGTTGTTAGAATGTCGGCTGTGGACCTGGCAAAGCGGTAGCCATACTGCTTGTTGGAGAAGAGTTTATGGGCAGTAAGATACTGAAATATTTCAGCATTAATAATGGCTTCAAACAGCTTCCTGAAAATTTGTAGAAGGCTGATAGGGTGGTAGTTGGATGGGTCCAAGGGTTCACCAGAGTTCTTGAATACAGGAACGACAGAAGAGGATTTCCAGCATGCAGGGAAACAGGAAGCAGAGAGGCAGTTGTTATAGAGTTTAGAGAGCACGGAGGAGAGTTTCTTAAGCACTATCACCAGGATTCCATCACCACCACTTGCCTTGTGTGGATCAAGTTTTGATATTACACGGGATACTACTGTTGGTGTAATGTATATATCCTGCAGTTTAGCCTCAGTTCTAATCGGGAAGTCAGGTGAGGGTACTCCAGATGTGTCAAATATGGAGTTGGATGAGAATCTGCAAGCAAAGCACTCGGCCTTGTCCGCTGATGATGTGAGGACTTCAAATTCTTTGATTAAAGGAGGGATAGAGGATTTGCTATTGTTCAGCACCTGTTTGCATAACCACCAATAGTCCTTGGAGCCAAACTTGCAGTCAACTATGCACTGTCTCATTCTCTCAGCAAACAACTGCTTGGTGTCATTCAGGATTCTCTTGCACTTATTATCAGCAGATGTGAATAGGCACCTATTGTGGTCAGATGACTGTCTCAAATAATCGAAAGTAGTGATTCCCGTGGGCAATGGCGGTTGAACAGGCAGGAGAGAACTAAGGGGAGGAATGAGGTTTGAGACAAAACTTCCTGGTAGGTGTGAAGGCATCAATGCCAGCTTTCATCCAGGACGATATCTCAGAGGCGCAGTCATCAACTGGGAGATCGAACGCTTTTCCCCAAGGGACATCGCGTAGGAAAGTCACAGAAGGCATCCCAGTCAGCTCTTAGGTAGCAGTAGGAGGTCCTATAAGTAGGAGGCTCCTGTGGGGAGTGAGAGTGGAGAGAAATATTAAGAGAGACAACAGCATGGTCATAATCGCTGAGAGGGCAAAGCTGCGAGACCTGGCAGGAGTCAGGTGCAAAAGTAAAACATATATCTAGTAGAGAGACGTGTCCTGAGGAAGTGCTTGGGAAGCATGTGGGGAAGTCCACTACTTGCGTAAGGAATTGGGAAATGGCAAAGTTCATGGCATGGATGCCTGCTGAACCAGTAACAGTCATTCCCTCCATGAGTGTGGCAGGAGGGAAATATATATATTTATGTACACAAATACACAGCAGTCTTTATTGTAATGGATAGGCTGTGTATTTTGCCAGCAGTCTACCTTTTATGTAAATTTGTTAAAAACTACTGTCATGGTGCTCGGACTTAGTTTTATATAATTTTTCATGTGATCTTGTAAATCTTCACTTTTGAGAAGATAATTATATAAAAATTGTATGTATGTTTTATATATCTGAGCACTTTCAGCTATAATTTTATTCACTATCAAGGATGAATTTTACTTTACTTTTAACTGAATACATAGATTGTTTTATGTATGTATCTAGTGTTATAGGAATATATATATATATATATATATATATATATATATATAATTTACACCATTAAATAATTATAGAAGTTCTTTTATAGTAAATAAATTAGAAATGTTTTCTAATTTAATTCATTGTGATTTTTTTGTTCTATAACCATTATAAATATAGTCCTGGGTTAAAAACATAAAATATTAAAGAAAAAAATGAGGAACTGACTTTGAAATTGAATTACACTTTAGGGGTTGAAAGGTCATAACATAAAGTAACCTTATTAATATAAGTTTTATATTTTTTTAGTTTACCTTGTCCAAGATAGTTTACAGATTTTACAAGCTTTCATAGGAATTGAAAATTAGGCCTTTTTGTTTTCAGTCCAATGATCTCCCTACACCAGAGTAATGAGCAGAAATAGGAAAGCATCAAACCAGGTATTATTAAAAAATAGTCAAAATATCAAGAAGCTGCCCAAGGAAATGTCTTAATAAGACTTTTCCATCTACTTTCTATATCTTTACTTTTTTACCCTCTATTTTGTTTTGTCTTTCAGAGTTAACCATTCCCCTTATTTTTATGACTGATTTAGTTATCTTTTAGCCATCTCAGAGGTAAAAGAATTTCAACTGTTTTATGAAAGACAAAAAAAGCATTAAGAAATGATTAAGAATAAACAGAAGTAAATAAAGAAGAAAACAGAAAAACAAATAGCTTGGAATAGAAAGAAATGACTAAGAAAAAAGGGAAAAAAAAAACAGAATGAAAGAAGCAATGATAAAACAACAAAATGAGCAGATGAGCAAGGGAGGAAAGAATTGAATGAGCAAAGAGCAAGCAAGGAAGGAAAGAATTGAACGAGCGAAGAGCAAGCAAGGAAGGAAAGAATGGGATGAGCAAAGAAGGAAAGAATCAGAGAATGGGACGAGCAAAGAAGGAAGGAATCGGACAAGCAAAGAAGAAAATCAGAAGAGCAAAAATTGAAGGAGGAAAGAATGGGAAGAGCAAAGAGCAAGGGAGGAAAGAATGGGATGAGCAAAGAGCAAGAAAAAATTATAAGGTAAGTAATAAACAAATAAGAAAAGTGAGGAAATTAAAGAAACATAAACAAAAAGCAGGAAAAAGCAATTCAAGAAACAAATAAGAGAAGGAAAGAACAAAAGTAGAAAGGAAGAAGCAAGAAAAAGGTTAAAAATAAAATAAGAAAAATGAGTAACCAAACAGCAAAGGAAAAAGGAGGGTAGGAAAGAAATATCATAAGCAAAGAGCAGAAAATTGAATAATAAATAGAACTGAAGAAAATTAAAATGTGTCAGAATAAAAAAAAAAAATGGAGGAACTTAAGCAAATAAAGACAAATTAAAAATCAAGAAAAGAATTTAAAAGAAAGTAAAGATTGCTGAAAGAAATGGAAGTAAATTCCTGAAATGAGATGAAAAGAATGAAAAATGGAAGGATTAGAAATTCTGTAAAATGGAAAAGAATGAATCAAAGAATTCACAACAAAAAATAAGAAATAAATGAAAAATGATGCTGAACTAAAAGGAAATCTATGTAAGAAAATGTAAAATGATAAATTCCATAACCTTAAGACTTCAACATAATGGCTTTGTTCTGACAAATCTCTTATGCTGTGTTTGAGAATCTCAGAATTGTTGGATGTGAAACCTGAACAAACAATGGAAGCAGAATAACATGGTCAACCAGACATAAGCAGAGTTCAGAGCAATGTTACTCTTTACTATGCAAATGTTTGAATTGAACCCTCAAATCAAGATGATTTTTAATAAGTATATAAGTTTAAAGTTCTGAAGAAAGATGACAGAGTACTTAAAATTTCAGTAAGAGGTTAAAAATTACTGTTTAGAATAGCTTTTTACTTTGACAAGTTATTCTAAAATGTCACGTTTTTTTTTTTGTCATCCACATTTAACTTTGCTTTTACTCAATATTCTCCAGATATCAGTTGCCTGATGCCTTTCTTTATCTCTAAGTATGACTTTTTCTTGATTTTGTACAGTCAACGTTTTACAGAAACATGTTGGAAGATTTCAAAGTTTTCATCTGAAATAAAATACTCATTTTAAGGCAAATGGTCCCCCCCCATCTCTCTCTCTCTCTCTCTCTCTCTCTATATATATATATATATATATATTTGTGTATTTAGGCAGCACATTTTCTTTTAGACATGTCAGATTAAATAAATTGCAAACATTGTGTCTGCTTATTTTTAATAAAATCTGTTGATGCTCACAGATAATCTTTTGAATATTATAATTGAAAGATGTCAGAAATGAGCTGTAATGCTGACAGATGTCATTATTATTTATTTCTCAATGCACCCAAGTACTTTCAATCCCCTTCCGAGATCATCTTCTATGATAACAAAATCTAACCGCAAAACTGTGTTGCTAAAAATTATGGTAAAGTTTTTCTACTTCAAATATAATCATTCACAAATTGCTTAGCATTCATTAGAGCGTGAAAATTATCCAAAATGAAATTTTTTTTTATATATTGTAATATCATGGTCATGCATCATGTGTTAAAGCATGAAAAAACTGTTCTTTTTACAAACATTTTAGAACATTACTACAGTATTCATAGCTGATTCTATTAATTGACAGCTTAAGCTTTTTAATGAATATTGCCTCGAGAATCTGTAGTTTGCTTTTGTTGTTTACAAAAAATTTACAGTAATTTTATCAAATTTTGTCAATTGGTTTGTAAAAGCGATTGGAATATAGTGTTTGTAAATTTTGACAAAAAATGTGAGTAATAACTTCAAAGATATAAAATACTGTGAGAATTTCAACACACATCAGTTTTGTTTTGTTTTTGTTTTTTTTAATTCTAGTATGAAAAAAATGTGATCAGTTTAATCCTTATCTTCCTGTTAAGTGAATGAAGAAAATATGAACTTTAGGCAAAATGGCTACAATATATCATAGAGCCTCATTTTAAACTTATTCCAGAAGTGTATTGGTTAAATATAGGTAAAAAATTGACAATATTTTTGCTTTGAACAGGTGTAGAGGTTTATCCTTTTTCTTAGTTAAAGACTGGGTTTCTTGTTCTTTCTAAAGTTTGCTAAAATTGTTATATATCGACAAACAACAAACACGCATATATATAAAAATATAAAGTTATATTTTTATTAATGACGATGAACCGTGTAGAATAGGGAACAGAGAATTGAGAGAGCGCGCTTCTAATGGGTTGACGGGAGTGTAGTCTTATCTGTTGTGTCTCTCTTCACCGGCCGATCTCTGTTGCTTCTCTACTGGCGAATCCGTGTGCCGAGGTCTTTTTATAATCTTCCAGAACCGGGACTTTTTCTTCCGGTTTTGCCTCGCCCACGCACGCCCACGTAATTCTCAGAGACACCTGTTCTGTTTGCCTCTGTAGTTATTTCTGCTGCTGCCGGAAATAAGGTCAAACGACATCCGTTCCTTTCAATGACCGGAAACACCCTCGCTTGCATCAGCCTTCCTCGGGTGGGGCCAGATTGTTATATTACAAAATTATACATTTAATGTTCTCACCCGAACACTGAAATTTTATTTACTAATGAGTGTAACCCTGCCATCAATTCTCAATAAATTCCTCATCTAAAAAACAAAATAAAAAATTTCAAATCATCAAACAAAAAAAAGAAAATTAACTTCAAGTCAAAAAATGAAGAAAAGTAAAACCAATCATTCAACAAAACAATTGAAAGAAGCAATACATAGATCTCATGATACAGCAGTTGGTCCTGATGAGATTCATTACCAATTCCTAAAAAAAAAAAAACTACCAAAACCATCCCTAAACTACCACCTACAAATATATAATGAAATATGGATGAATAACAACATTCCCAAAAATTGGAAGCAAGCTATAGTGATCCCAATAGCTAAACCACAAAAAGACCACACAGATCAGCTGTATAGACATTAAACAAATTCAACTAAGACACTACCAAGAAAGTAATCTAAGGTAGATCTTCAACAAGATTGACTTAAATAATATTTTTAGATTCCTAAGAACAAGGAAGCTATACAAGATATAGTGAAAAGGTTCCTCTGAAATAATAGTAACATTAAACTACCACCCACCATACTAAAACGATGCTTTGGTATTAAATGATCCCCAAGAGGTTGATATGCCATAAACCAATATATATACATCTACATCCTTCCTGTCATGCTCATGGAGAGAGACAATAGCGAGAGAGTTCCCTCTATTTACTACCAGTTATGAAAGCTCTTGCCACACATTCGCTCTTTAACAATGACTAATTTTATTTATTTGCAATAATTATGTCTTGAATAGTAAAGATATATATATATATATCCCTTTATATACATATATATATCTATATATATAAGGTTCTACACCTTAAAAACCTTATTTGTTAAGTATAGTTTGCTCTACTTTCTAGCTGAATTTTGCATTTAGCACTTTTTCATTATAGCATACCATTGGGAACGGTTGTTTTCTGCTTTTCTCTGTATTGTTGTTGTGTGTAATAAATAAATATATATATATATATATATATATATACACACACACACACACAAAATGGTCTATAATTGGAGAAGATTATTTCATTTTTTTTTTCTCTTTTTAGGATTGGGTTTCTGGTTCCTTCTAAAGTCTTCTTCTTTTATTTCCTCCTTGTAGCCTCATGAAGCAATATTGCCTTGTTTTGGGTGAATTTATTAAAAACAATTTTAAATTATTAATGCAAAATAGAATGTATGGTTTGTATGTGATATTCTCATTAAAGCTTAATTTTTCTTTTTTGTTTATGCAGTGATTGATTTCAGATATTGTACTTTCTGACCTTCCTCAAATGCCTATGACATTTGATATTTTCCTAGAAATTAATCCCTTTATTTCAAGCCAAATGATGCATTGTTATCATTCTTTTTAAATTTCTGGTCTCTTTTCTAGGAATCTTCAAAATGAAATCCTATCTTTGCTCCCTAGTGCAACTTTTTTCTAATTCTTTATCCTTTTCATTTTTGGCCTCCTTTCTCAGGAATTTCAATACTTAAAACCATTAAGTCTTTCTCAGGATTTAACTCACAGAAAATATTCATGCATTATCTCCCCTTAACTCTTAGTTTATCGATCATGCAACAAATTCATTCAGTAATCCTACCTTGAGTGGTTCTTGAGTCTTCTATAAAAACATTAAAAGTCATAAATGAAACAAATCTAAGTTTCTTCAGAAGCCATTAATATAAGTTAACACAATTCTTAAAAACATGATAATATTTTCTTGTTGAAAGCAAGATCCATTATTGCTATTGATTTAACATCTGTGGAAAACAAAATGCAACATTTGCAGAAAAATATTTATTTTAGAGTTTAAGTGGTTGATAGTTGTTTTCTACAGTCGACAGCCCATCTAACCAAGTGGTTCTTTTTTTATTTGTAATTTTTCTTTAAATATGCAAATAAGTAGATGCTGTCTGTTACAATATTTCAACTTATGCATTATGTTAAGGAAAATTTTCTTTCATTCATTATTAATTTTTGATAGACATTTCTGTTATTTTTCACCACAGCTCCTCCAATCGTCATCCGACAACAAGGCCTCTGATTGGGAGGTTGTGAGGAGCATGGAACCACCTCTTAATTGCTGCTGTTCCTAGGTCCACCCTGACCCAGAGTGGTAGCACCTGTTAGGCTCCCAGCTATGGGCAAATAGTTACCCCCCTCCCAAAAATTGGGGTCAAAACTCTATGAAAGCATAAAAAACTTTTATAGAAATGTATACATTTTTGAAGGAAAACTATTACCAACAATACAGTTTTGAAGAAAAAATTATGACCATGACACATTTTTGAAGGAAAAATAATTAACCTCAGCAAAACATTTTTGAATACAAAACTAGAAGACATTTTCAGTTTTCTAAAATAAAAAAAAGTATAAAAACAAAAAAATTTCACTAAAATCTTACTAAATTAACCTTTTCACTATAACTAAACATTAAAAAAAAAACTTAAAACCCCACATTTTTGGCATTAAATAACCCACAGAGGTTGATATGCCATTAAACAAAACTGAAACATCCCCAATCAGTAAACAATATGTGTTGAAAATAAGGTATAGACTCCAGGTAAGACTTTAACTCACAACCTTTTTACTTCAGGAACGCGATGTATTGCATCTGCTCTATAGATTAAGCAACTTGGATTGTTATGGTTAACAGAAGATCCAGTCTAACCGTTAAATATTTTCTTCCTGGATGCTTGGTATATTTGCAGCTATTTTTATGACTTTTATTGTTATAATTATTATTAGCATTGGTAATATTATCTTTTATTAGAGAAAACATTTTCAGCCAGTATTAATTTTTAATTAGTATTTCTATCAGTTTAATTTTTTATTTCTTTGTATTAGTAGTAATATTATCTTGACTTTTTATTAGATGAAGAGTTTTGGGGGATTTGGTATTTCTGGGTTGTGTGTGCTTCCGTATTTTACGGGTCTGGCTCTCTAGATATTTTCCCCCATAAATACAATACTCTGTTTTACAATCGCGCAAAGTGAAAGGAATAATTCACAACGGACATTAAACAACAAACAATTTATTACGTGAAAAATAAAATGGTACGTGAAAACAAATAAAATACATGATGCGAAAATTGCCTTTTGGAAAGTAAAACTTGGCAAGAAGTTAAATTTGTTCAAAGATGTGTATAAGTTCACATTAGCAGAGTCCGTAAATAAGTCCTTCCTACTTACATTTAGTTCATTTCAGCTGGCGACAGCGTGTCGCGTTGCTGAAAGAAAGTCCGTCGGTTTTTTCTTTTCAAGGTCCTCGGAGCTAGGTCATGAAATTTGGCGTGGAAGAAATGACTTGGCCGGACAAGGTATCTGTGGCATGCGGACTTAATGGCTAGCTTGGTGACTGACCTTTTTTTCTCTAACTGTGTGTATTATATACATTAATAGGGGATCAACGAATCTTCCTAACATTAGGGTGTGAAAACATTTATTGACCAATCAGATTTATTATTTTACTATTTTGTTTTGGGGCCTAAATATTTTTGTGTTAATTTACTTCCGATCCTATTTTTCTAGAATGTTCTATTGTGATTTCCTGTTGCTTATTTTAATAGAAAAAAAAATATGTATCCCATAGAGTTGACAATCATTAATCAATGTTGACTATTATTTCTTAAATTTAATCTCTATTGGTTTTCATTTAGTCATGTTAGTATTAATAATGAGTTTTTATTTGATGAAATATTGCCAATTATAAATAGTTTTTGCCATCTATTTTTTTCATCTTAATTTTTCTTGCTTTTTAACACAAGTACTTGAAATTTTGTCTCTCGTCACAATTAAAAAAATGGATTGGACATAAATTGTTGACAGTGTTTTATTTGATAAAAAAGCAAATTCTCTTTCACTTATATTCCTTGATATAGTTTTGCAAAGAATATTGATTTGTACCACAGAAATTCTATAAAACATACTGCTGACATTTGTTTTTGCTGTTGAATGAAAAGAAAACTCCATCATAAACCATGTGGTACTGTTATAATGTTTCTAAAACCAGATCTTTTGATTCATGTTTCAAATTTCCACCACTGGCTTGATGGAGATTTTTTAAGTGTGGCTTAGATGTGGCACAAGGCCAAAAGTATGGGACACCCAGTGAGGATCGTACTCAGTTGTAATGGTGCTCTTGAGACAAGCTTGTCGAGGTGCCCTAAACACTGGCTGGATGTGAAGTCTCTGAAACACAAAGCTGAACTAAAAACTTTGTTAACTGCTCATTTGACTCCACGCACAGCTTCAGCTTTACTTAGATATCTAAAGAAAAATACAATTCAAAATTTTCATCAGTAGCAACCACTATTGAAGTCAACCTAAGCCTAAGAAAAGGATATAAAAATCCATCAAAGAGACCAAATGCTCTTTGACAGCAACCTCCACAGCAATTCACAACTCACCCTCCTTCTCCTACCATACAACTTGGACAACTTTTTATGACTCTATTTCTTTCTTTCATTGAGAGACATTCACACCTTTTTATCACTGATTGTATTTTTTTAGTTAATAGAATTACTTATTTCATAAACCACCCTCATTTCTTCTTTGTTATACCACTATAAACAGTACTTAAAAACCAGAGGGTACTTGAGGGTTCATGTACACTGATATTTCTGAAGAAATGTTTGCTAACTTTTTTGATATTTAATAAGCATAAGCTGGCTTCAATTTCCACAAATACAGCTATAGTATAACTGGCCAATTGTTTGATCTATCCAGTCATTCCTTTCAAATCGAATAATAAAGTTAGTATTGAATAGACATGCCCCCCACACCCACCGGTACTATCATATGAACACCGCTATCCCTTAAGGCTCTATTCTAGGTCCTGTGCTTTTTTTTATCTTCATTTATGATCTCCCCGATGTAATCACGTCCCAAGTAGGCATCTACGCTGACAAGACCACCATTTATTCTCACCTTGGTCAAAAATCTGCTGAGGCTGACAAAGCAAACCTAACTGCTGAGGTTGAAAAGGACCTCTCACCATAGGAACATGGAACGTCAGGACACTCAACTGTGGACAACTAGAGAATGTCAAACAGGAGATGAACAGACTGAATATCAACATCCTAGGTATATGTGAAACAAGATGGCCTAATAACGGAGATGTCAGTAGCGACACCCACAGGATAATATATGCAGGAGGTAAAAAAAACAAAAAAGGGGTCGCTTTAATACTAAACAAACAAGTGAAGAGATGTGTACTTGGATACTGGCAACTGTCAGAGAGAGTCCTCTTGGTTAAACTGCGGGGAAGGCCCTTCAATATAGCTATTATAGTAGTTTATGCGCCGACAACTCAAAGCTCGGAGGACAAAATAGAATCTCTATTCAATACTGGACAGTGCTAAGGCTCAGTGCAAAAGCCAAGAAATTAAGATAATAATGGGGGACTTAAATGCAAAGGTAGGTAAAGATAGAGAAGAAGACACGAACGGCAACTTCGGACTAGGAGAGCGCAACGAAAGAGGAGAAAAATGAATCCAATGGTGCTCAGCCAATGACCAGGTTATTACTAACACCTGGTTCCAAGAACACCCACAATGTTTATGGACATGGAGAAGTCCAGGAGGCGACACAAAGAACCAAATAGATTATATAACTATAAACAAGAGATTCAGGAATGCAGTAGTCCAATGCAAAACATACCCAGGTGCCGACTGCGGAAGTGACCACATCCCAGTCATCTGCAAACTAAAAGTGAAACTCCGAAGACTGAAGAAGCCCAGGACATCACCAAGGCTTCAATACGACATGCTAGAAGATGATCTCACCCTGCAGAAAGAATACAATAACAGCATGAGAAAGAAATATGAAGAACAAATTGGAAAAGGGTACTCAAAATGGGATTCACTAAAAGAAGCAATGGTGACCTCAGCGAACAACATAGCCCCAAAGGAAATCAGACACAGAAGAAAAAACGAGTGGATGACCGAAGAGATCCTCCACATGATGCAAAGGAGACAAAAAATAATGCCAAGGCACGGAGCAGAGTACAAAAAACTTCACAGGGAGATAAGGAACAAATGCAGACAAGCCAAAGAGGAATGGCTCAACAACAAATGTGCAGAAGTAGAGAGACTGAGCAGGACCAACAAAGCAGAGATGCATAAAGAGATAAGAGAACTGACAGGACAAAAAACCTGCTCCTCAACAGGATGCATAAAATCCAAGGAAGGAACAATCATATTAGAGAAAGAGGAAATACTCCAGCGATGGGAAGAATATATAAAGGATCTCTTTTGCGACAAGAGAGAACAACCGAGAATACACAAAGAGATGGATGGACCGGAAATACTGAAATCCGAAGTGGAAGCTGCAATGGCCAAAATGAACAGAAACAAAGCACCTGGTCCAGATGGCATAGTGATAGAGCTGCTGACAGCCTTAGAAGAATATGGCATAGAAAAGATTACCGACATAATAAACGAAATTTATAGCAGCGGAATAATACCAGACGACCTTTGCAAGTCGATATTTATAGCACTGCCGAAGAAACCTGATGCAAACAAGTGCAAACTACACAGAACTATCAGCTTAATGAGTCACATTACAAAACTGATTGTCAGAATCCTGATGAATAGAGCGAGAAGCAGAATCAGGCCAGAGATAGGGCAGGAACAGTGTGGATTCGTCAAAAACACTGGAACAAGAAACGCCATATTCATGATTAGGATGCTCTCTGAAAGGGCATTACAAATGAAGAAAGACTTGTACCTATGCTTCATTGACTACATGAAAGCATTCGACAAAATACGATCCAAAGAATTGATAGAGATGCTAGGCAGCCTTGACATTTTCAGCAAAGACATAAGAATAATGAAGAATCTCTACTGGCAGCAAACGGCCTACATACGGACAGGTAATGATCTCAGTAGATACACAAAGATAGAAAAAGGCGTAAGACAAGGATGTGTCTTTTCACTGGATTTGTTCAACCTATACAGCGAGGACCCTAGATGACACGCCAGGATTTGTTATTGGAGGCCACAACCTGAACAACATAAGGTATGCGGATGATACAGTGCTGATTGCGGACACGGAAAGTGCATGGTCATTAGCAAAAGATACAACCCAAAATGCCAAATACAGGTGGGGGATAACAGAATCAAGCAAGTACAAAAATTTAAGTACCTAGGAAGTGTTCTAACAGAAGATGGAAAGTGTGACACAGAGATCCGAAGGCGAATTGGCATGGCAAAGGACACGTTCCAGAAGATGAGCAAAATACTAACACACAGGAAAATCTCAATAGAAACGAAGAAAAGAGTGCTAGACTGCTATGTGATTTCAGTTCTTCAATACGACAGTGAATGCTGGACAATATCATCGAAAATGAGGACAAAACTGGAGGCAGCCGAAATGTGGTTCTACAGAAGGATGCTATGGATATCATGGACTGAGCATGCAAGCAACGAGGAGGTGTTGGAAAGAATGGCAACAAAAAGGAAATTGATGCTGAGCATCAGGAAGAGACAACTGAAGTTCCTGGGACATGCAATGAGGAAAGAGAGCCTGGAGAACCTGATACTAACTGGTCAGATAGAAGGAAAGAGGGACAGAGGAAGGCAGCGGATAATATATTTGCAGGGTCTGATCAGGTGGATGACAGAACGGGGGTTGCCAGGAGCAACAGGCTCAAACATACTAAGAGCCACAAGGGATAGGGAGACGTGGAGAACCATGATCGCCTACGTACTGAAGTGACAGGGCACATAGAAGAAGAATTTATGGTGGACTGGGGTAAGAAATGGCTTGTGAATTTTAATGCTTCCAAAATGAAGCTGCTCTCTGTTAACCATCACAGACAATTGCTCTTTCCCCCCATTAGCATGGATCAGGCTAGACTCCCTGAAAGCAAAACATTGCGCCTCCTTGGCTTAACTCTCTCAGCAGACATCAAGTGGAATGACTATATTGAATCCATAGCTAAATCCACTGCTAAGAAGGTCGGTTCACTGTGTAGGGCCAGGAATTTTTTCCCCTCTGAATCCATCCTGCACATATATAAACCTACCATCCGCCTGTGTACTGCTGCCACATCTGGTTAGGTGCCCCTACTATTCACCTCAGGGTTCTTGAAAAAATCCAACAAAGTATCTGTAATGTGAACAATCTCGACTTGGTAGCTCTGATATCGTCATTTATAATAAAATTATTAACAATATACACATCGTAAAAAATTGTAGCAGCTTTACCAAAATTCATTTAGAATACTATCAAACAACTAGCATGAAAGAACTTTCATGTCATTAATACATATATCCTACAATTGTATTTCAAAATATAACTACAACAAAACTATAACATAAAACACATATCACTGCCTCTAGTAATTATATCCACACAAAAATGTATATGCTCAAATGCTGAATAGCTATTATATATTCAGTTGTGAAAGCAGAATAACATTTTTATTACTTCCCAGCACGAAATAAAATTGAATTTCATCATTAAACGACCCATAAGAAGTTGATATACTATTAAACAAACATTCTTTCTGTAAAATGTAGCCATCTTGCGAATTTATTAAAACCTTCTAAAAGTCTTCTGTTTACCTGTTATCATTCGAGAGTGTATATAGATTTTATTACCCATTCCAAGCATTGAACCCCTGACCACTAGTTGATAATAACACTTCACTACCCGACACTCATATCCACTATGCCACATACTTGATGTATTTCTGGAGTCTTTTGAATTTACTTCTGATATTTTGCTACCAAGGTAATTTTTTTTACTGGTGTTTTGCTTTTTTGGTGAGGAATTGTCAGCATCATTTGGTTATCTTCAGGCATCTATTGAGGAAGAATTTCTTTAGCAAACAATGGTGACCTTTTTAAAAAAAAAAAATCTTCAAACTAATGTTTTTTAAACATATTTGAGAAAATCAAGCATAACCACAAACAGCATTGACACCACAGATCACAATAACTACATTGTATTTACTGGTTTGATATTAAACATCAGCAGTAATGTCAGTGGTTGAACTTCCAAACAATCTCAGTGTTAAAAAATTGAATTTACAGAAAGGTCATAATTTGAATAATTTGTAAGTAGGGGCAGCATCTATTATTTAATGTTGACTATGTCTGTCATTCATTCTTTATACATTAGCTATGAATCTTTTTTACTTTTATAGTTTTCAGGGCAATTCATTGTACAATAAAGTCTATTACTTCATTGATTTTAAAATATTGAATCAGTGTTAGTCTTGTAAAGAGTGTGAAATAATAATTTTTCTTTTCACCTGAGAAAGAAATTTGTGAGCATTTACAGAAATTGTTTCCATTTACAGAAATTCACTGGTGCATTGAGGAAGAAGAAAAAAACGTGTGAACCTATGTGAAATGTGTTTTTAGACCAATGAAATTGTTGCCTTCACAGAGAATGGATGGTGAGTCAAGAAGCCTGTCCAAAATTCATTTTAAATATGAGAAAGAAAAAAATTAAAAATAGGAGAATATCTGAAGTTATGTAAAAGGTTCTGTTTCAGTTCCTTGCATCCAGCATCGATGTACTGACTGGTGGAAAATTATTCACCAGTTATCTCATCAGATTCTAACAGCATATGGCACTTCAAAGAATTTACTCTGAACAATTAAAAAAAAACTAAATATTTCAAACTCTCTCTCTCTCTTTGTCTACTTTTGAACAAGCCATATATCATGTCAGGAGGTAACAAACATTTTTGAAGATTGTTTTAGATCATTCAATCTGTTGTCTAAATATTTTTTGTACATGACAGTACATTAAAACTATGGATTTTGAGAATTTTGACACTATTTCAAGCATGTAAATTCATAAATAAATTTCTTGTCTTGTTCTGTTAAAATTACCCATACGTTTCATCATTGTCATCTTTCATTAATCTTATTGGTGTGGGTAAATCAACTGTTCCTATACTCTAGAAAAACTTCTGGCATAATCATTTTACTGCCTGACAGTCAATGTATATAAAAAGATTGTACTAGAAATTGTCACAAAACAAAACTTGGCAATTCTTTCACTGTACTGTCAATATTTATGTAGTAAATGTTCAGATTACTTTCATTCTGTTGTTCCACCAATTTAAATCTTTATCGCAAGTAGACACCTTGCCACTACCAAAGATTCATATCATCCTTATTTCCTTCATGTAAAAAATTCCACTCAAATCTTTTCTAAGAACTGCAACTTTGTCAAACAAACTTCTGTGTGACTGCTTCCCTGGACTCTTTAATTTTGACTTCATCATGTCACAGACAATAGACTAAGAAAGATAGTTTGTTCATCTTCCCCTTATTCTTGTATTGGATTATTGCAAAAATTTGTGCCTGATTAGAAAATTAAAACTGCCATTGTACATATCCACAAATAAGATATGTTAGTCAATTACATAGACTGTATTGTTTTTAACAATTCTCTCTCATTGTTCTACAAGCTTGTTGATACCATTTACTTCGAAAGTTCGTGTTTTTTGTTGAAAGAAGGTTGTGAGGTAGTTTTTGACAGATAGTACAGTATCAAATTTTTTGTCATTTATATTCTTTTGTAGAGATGTGACGTAAGAGCCGCAACAAAATTCTTTTAAGTTTCGATGTTTGCTAACATTCGCTCGTAGGTTGTAAGTGTTGCAGCAAAATTCCTTCAAGTTTTGATTTCAAATCACACTTGCTCTGCGGTCAGATCTTTTTCTAACTCCTCCGTCTTAGATGATGCTGAGTTATATCACACAAGGTCATTTTGGATTAGTTGGTTTCTGAATGGCTGGTCAAGTCAATCAGCAGGAGCAACCACCCATATAGATGGAACATGTCTCCGCAAACCTCTTTTTGTCACGTCTAGTCATGTGAGAGGCAGCCATCTTTCTTTCTCTGCCATTTTGGCAACACTCATTTAAATTATGGACCTACATGTGAGACAAGTCCTTGTATGCTTTGCTCTATGAGGTAAGTCTCATCTTTTGCCACATGTGAATTGGAGTGCAGTGGGTATTGGCTCAGAATGAGAAATTGGAGAGCCAAGTTTGAATCCCAGTTGAATTTGTTGCATTCACTTATGCACTTTGAGAAGGGTATTAACTCATCTCTTCTCCTTTCAGTTATGAGTTAATTAGCAGGACAGATTGGGTTGTATAGCCTTAGTTGGTCTTACCCAGAAAATAAATAGGTTTGCATAGTCTACACTCCAAACTGTAAACAAGTTAAAAAAGCATTGATGACTCCTCTCATCAACAGCAAGGGGTCATTGATCAGCTATGCTTGGCTGAGCGCGATTGAGTTTAGGTAGAGACTGAGAAACATGAAAATATGGTGGATCCAAGTCAGGAGAATATAATGTGGGGTGGGGGGATCCCATTTTACTTGTTTTGCATTGCCTTGGTGGAAAAGTACACCTTTTCAATTTGCCAAAATTGCCCCCCCCCCCTTTTTTTTGAGCCCAAGTTTCTTAAAATGCTGAAAGGAAGTTGAGAAATTGATTTGCTGACTCTAAGCAATCTCTTTCATCAAAACCTTTTGTTTGGTTCTCCACAATGGCTAGCAGAGCATTCATTGATATCAAAAGCTTGCACAGATCATGGTTGATTATTTAGGCTCAAATCACCTAGATGAAATCTGCAGATCACCCTGACAAAATCTTTCAAATCACTTCTTGTCCATCCAAAGAGCTGGAGCACAAACCAAATAAATCTTCTGAATGTTTTTTTGTCATAGTTCTGATGCTTATTCCTTTCCAAAATCCATAGAGCACAATTGGAAGTGAAACTTTTATATCTATATTTCTGCGCTGAGGTATTGTAATTCTTTACACTATATACATTGTTTAAACTATTGTCCTCATCTTTGTTGCCATATTCACAATGTGTTCAACTGTAGCCAGGTACTGAACTCAAAACACTTTGGATCAAGTCACTGGATTCAACCAACAGTTTTATCCTTGTGGGATGAGGGTGAAATAATAGACAGAGAACATCACTGGAAAATACAGAAATTTAAGGTATCAGTGCATCTGTTGAGCCACAAAAATCTAATATCTCTGGGAAAAAATTGTGCTGAGCATCGGTTACTACACTCCAGGCCTACTTATAGCACAACTGACGCATCACTCAATAAAAAATCCATATGATTTTTTTGAAGTACTAAACTTCAAATGGCATGTGACAAAATTTGGGCCCAATCAAAATATTTGTTTTCATATTATAGTTATTTAAGTGAAGCTACTGTTGCAAATTTTCAAAACAATGGAAAAATCTGAATTTTATTTGTTGATAAAGCATTGCTTTCTGATGGGAAAAAATATTGTTCAAGTAAAGCAATGGCTTGATATGTGTTATGTGGAATCTGCTCTGTTAGAAACAGTTGTTAAGAGGTGTTATACTGACTTTAAAGCAAGTACTCTCTGGTCATCATCAGGTATCCATTGATTGACTGATATGGATTATCTGTAGATTATTGTGATATCAGTTATTGTTTGTTTCTGCTGAATTGGTGCATCACTATCAAATCCACGGATTTAACTTTTGACTACTAAATGAGAGTACCACACATATAAACAACTTCTATCTCCAATACACTACAATTTCATTTCTGAGATGATTAATTATCAATTGTGAAATGTTGTGTCTATAATAGCATCTTTTTCAACCAAGATGAGAACAATAGTTCAAAATAATTCAGAGATATTGACAATTACTTGTCTCAGAAAAGAAATACTAAATTATAAGACTGGTATGAACCCAACATCATAAACAGATGTCGAAAATCATTTGACACTGAATATAAAAGGCTTTAAAAACACACCAATAATATCTTTTGAGATGGTTGCATAGTGGATATAAATGGTTATATATGTTTTACTATCATCTAGTGGTCATGAGTTCAATCCTTGTATCTGGTAGTGATGTACTGATTCAGTAAAAATGAACAATAACTGATATCACAGGATATATTACAATATCCAGAGGATACATGGTCAAAATGTTGTAACATCTATATGAACTAAAATGAGAACAACAGTTTGAAATAATACAAAGATGGAGTCTTTTTTGTTGTTGATTAGGTTTTCTTTCAAATTTGTATTATTAATCTTATCTTATTCTAAAAAAAGCATTCATTTCATCATTAATTATGTTTCAAGCAGTACTGGAATTTTTTTTTTTTTTTTTATATCTTTTTGAGGGTGTTGATATTTGACTCTTTGGTTCACATGGCCATACATTGTTGATTTTGGGGGCATATTTTTTCTATGATTTTCTCTAGTATCAAAATTTAAGTATTGTTTGAAACACTCACATTGGCATTTGGAACTGAATTTCTCCTTAGCTCTTTCTCTCATCACTTTTGAAAACAAACTGATATTTTATTCATATTACACAGTTTTGTCTTGCTGACAATTTTTGCAAGCAACAACACAACACTTTCAGGGCATTGTTAGAAACCAAGTGTTATCTGAAATAATAGATTAAGCTGTTTAAGCACAATTATTTGTTTTACTGATTCAATTTTGGGGTAACTTTTCAAACCAAATTAATTAAACTCTTAATCCCAACTTTTACCCCCACCCTTTGCCAATAAGTTAAAAACAGAAATTTTAGTGAGTTTCCTTAAACCTGTGAATTTACTTTTTAAATTTATTTTTTATTTTGTTGATAGATTAGTTTAAGGCTACATTAACAAAGATTTACAAAGTATTCATCTTTTAATTAGTTATAGTTATACATGAATAAAATGTTCTCGACAGGCTCCAAAGGAGAATCTGTAATGTTATAGGTTCCGACTTGGCAGCTCAACTCCAGCCACTTTCTCACCAGCGGGATGTGGCTTTCCTCTGTCTGTTCTACAAATATTTTCATGGCTTCTGCTCCGACGAACTTAAGTTGCTGGTGCCCCCCCCCCCACAAGAGTTTATTTGTGCAACCAGACTGGTAACAAGGTTAGATCAACCAGATGCAGGCAACAATTCTACTTCAGCAGCTTCTTTTCTTGCACTTCCCACCTGTGGAACTCCCTTCCATATACTTTCTTTCCTGATGGCTACAATCTCCAGAAAATTAAATGCAATGTCAATACCCATCTCTTATCTCCTTGACTCTAGTTCTTTCTACATCACCCTGTATATCTTTTCCTTTCTCTCTACCTTCACAACTGTTTTCACACCTGTGTTCCCATCCTTCTCTTGCCCTTTCTCTGACCCCCCCCACTGTAACTGGTCCGTCTTTTTCTTCACTCTCCTTCTGTTTAAACTTTTACTCTTATGTAGCCTCGTGTTTGCTTGGGATGAAACGATTAAAAAAAAATACGTTACTACTGACATTTGAGTTTGAACATGGATTGTCAGAGAACAAAAATAGTTGACCTTGTTTTGATGTAATTAGAGCAATCATGCTGCTGGGATCATATGATGTCGAAAAACAATATCTATATGGGTACATAATGAGCATTCAGGAGAAAAGAAAAGGTCTTTGAAGGCGTTATTTCTAGTATATGTGACTTTACAAAAGTTATCAATTTAATTAAATATCTAAATTTCTGGCACTTAACTACTGCCTGGTTCTCTTACAGAGTCCTGCTCCTCTAGGCAACATCTTTTCTTGATTTAAAGAGGGGAAGAGAGTTTTTGCCCGATACATAAGGTACACCACAAGGGGAATGCTCAGAGGAGTTTGGCTATTTTTGAGACAATGCCTCATAGTAGAGTGATCTACCACAATGCACTTTAATCTTAGCCTTCTTACATCAAAAATTAGTTTCATGCTCAACTTGAGTAAACAAATAAATACTTTAGAAAAACCAGGGAAAATGTCTGAGCAGCATGGTTAATATATCTATCACTGTGTTTTTAAACTAACAGATTAATTAAATTTACATAAATAAACATTCTTAAATGACTTTTTCATTAAGTTTGTCATAAGGATATGGCATTAGATTCTATTTTATGCTTTAATGGAAAATTTAAATTTTTTAAACTAGACATTCATATTTTGTTTATTGTACCTTAAAGAAAAACACAACTAATAAAAATGTAATTCTATGAATGCATTTATTCTTTATGAATAACAATATTAGAGAAAAATATTCAAGTAACTTTGTGAAATAATAATGGTAATTTATTTTTAAATGTTGAAGTATAAAATGAAAACAAGCATAGAAAAATGTCTTTGAAAAAAACATATGTCTGGTAAAAACTAGACATTAACTTTTAATGTCTTTTTTTCTTTAATTTAAATAAGTAAATCATTACAGTTTCCTCAATAACAAAAAGAATCATACTTTTGACTTTTAGAAACAACTCTCTCTTCTTCTATATGCCATGTTTCTTCAGGATGTGGGTGACTATGGCCTTCCACATCTCCCTGTTGCTTGTCGCTCTTAATACCTCATTCTCCTGGTATCCCATTCAATCCTTGCTCCACAATCTATCTGCTCAAGTTCATCATATATGTCATGCATTGCTTTCCCTTGTTATTCTTCCTCTCTATCTGTCCCATGAGTATCTGGTTCTCCAAGCCCTTTTTCTTAATTACATGTCGCAAAAACTTCATCTGCTCTTTCCTGATGTTAAGTATCAGTTTTCTTTTTGTGTCTATCCTCACCAAAACCTTGTCGTTGCTCACATGTTCTGTCCATGGTATCCTCAGCATCCTTCTGTTGAGCCACATTTTGGTTACTTCAGGTCTTTCCTTCATCTTTGATAAGATTTGATAAGCATTTGCTGCGATATTAAAGAACAGACATCATATAACAATTCAGTACTCTCTTCTTTGATTGCAGTCAAATTTTTCCTGTCTCTTTATACTCTACTCTGCTTCTAGAATTTTGACCATGCCAATATGCCTTCAGATCTCTGTATCACATCTTCTGTTAGAACCCTTCCCAGGTATTTAAATTCCTGTACCTGTTTGATTTTAGTATCCCCAACTTGTAATTGACATTTTGGGCTCCACTTTTTCACTGATGACCATGCATTCTGTTTTCTTGTAGTTTACAGGGTGTAAAAAAAAAAAGAGAATTTGTTTTTGAAGTGTTTTTGCTGGATTATTTTTATTTTATTTTTTTTCAAGAACATGGAATTAGCATTTAACAGAAAAATGTTGAGTCAGTGACTCTTCAATTAACTTTTTTACCATACTTTTTGAAAACGTTACAAGACTCTGGAAAATGACAGTGCAACAGGATTAATTGTTCATACTCAAGTGATTTTCTTATAATATCAAAATTAAATACTGAATTAAATACTTAGAAATTAGTTAAAATTATATATCATTAAATTTAAAAGACATTTGTAAGTTTTTTTTTCATTCATTTTCTAATACAAAAATGTTAGATTGGCTTCTATTTAATTGTAGATTTAAACTAAAATAAAAATGTTTTCTCCAAATCATATCACATCCTTCTTTCATCATTACCATTTTGTTGCTTCTTCAGTGGCTCCTGAGTCATGAAATTTATTAAAAGATTCACTCAATCAGTTTTTTTCTCAAGAATAATTATGATGTGGAATAGATCTATGCATGTATGCTTCTCTGAATGTCACAATCCTAATTTCTTCAATTCAAGGGTCAGTTGTTATCTGTTGTCCTTATCTTGATATTTTTCACTTTCACCTGCTCTTGCATTCATATCATACATCTCATTCAGTAACACACTGCCTTGAGGAACTCTTGAGTCTTGTATTGTATGAACTTTGAGTAGAAAAATAAGACTGACACTCTGTATTATGTTACGTTGCAATTGTGTGCCATACAGTAAATAATAGTTGTTAGTTATGGAAAACTATAACATTGGTTCAATTAATATCAAGTTCAAGTGGCTTATAGCCATATCGCATTGAAACACCGGTTCCTGTATATTAACCGATAAACAAAATATGTTGCTAAAATTCCAAGTTTTCATCTGAAATAAAGAAAATATTAACTTTAAGATAAATGGTCACAATATATGAAAAAAAAAGTTAGTTTCATCCTTATCTTCCTAGTATCATTGTTTTCTTTTACCATCTATCTTGTGTATAAATATAAACTATAATTTTGTAAAGTTAATATTTCACAGAAATATGCTGAAAAATTTCTATGTCTACATCTGGAATTAATAAAATGTGAATTTTAGGTTCCTCTAAGATCACTGATGTTAAGCAACGCCGAGCCTGGGCATTATGTATGTGTCACTACTTTTTTTTTTTAATCATCTCACCCCAAGCAAGGCATTCCACTGCCACTATTGCGCATGGGGCTACATAGGGGAAGGTAAAGAGAAGGAGTGGTTAGACATAGGGAATGTCAGGAGGAAGGTGACAGATGAGTAAGGATACCGAGGATGAGGGTTGGGCAGACGAGAAGAGTGTTTGATAGAATGGGAGCAGGTTAGTGTGTTAGGAGGTGTCTATTGACCTTACAGTTAAACTCCTGGAGATTGTAGCCATCGGGGAAGCAATCGTGTGGAAGGGAATTCCACAGTCGGGAAGTGCAAGGAAAGAAAATGTTGGAGTAGAAGTTGCGGTTGCATTTTATTGGTTTCACTGTAAAAGGGTGGGATCTAGTTGCTAATCTAGTATCTCGTGCAAATTCGTATTTAGGGGGCACCAGTGATCTAAGTTCATCGGAGCAGAAGCCGTGAAAGTATTTATAGAAGAGACACAGGGAAGCCACGTCTCGCCGGTAGGAGAGAGACTGCAGGTGGTCTGCCAAGTCGGTATCTATCACATTACAGACCCTCCTCTGAACCTTATCGAGAAGCTCGAGGAGAATAGCTGGGGCACCCGACCAGATATGGCAGCAGTATTCAATGCACGGGCGGATGGTAGATTTATATATGTGCAGGATAGATTTAGATGGAAAAAACTTCCGGGCCCTACACAGAGAACGGACTTTCATAGCAGCTGATTTAGCAATGGATTCGATATAGTCATTCCATTTGAGGTCCGCTGAAAGTGTGAGACCAAGGAGGCGTAGTGTTTTACTCTCTGGGAGGCAAGCCTGTTCCATGCTAATGGGAGGTAGGTGAGATTGTCGATGATGGTTAATTGAGAGTAGCTTCGTTTTAGAAGCATTAAAATTTACTAGCCATTTCTTACTCCAGTCCAATATGGATTGGAGGTCTTTCTCAATCTCGGCTGCGAGGTTAGCTTTGACGCCTACACCAGATTTTTGTAGGAGGCGAGAATAAACTGTGGTGTCATCAGTGTACAAACCTATTTGGGCTCTTATGGAATTAGGGAGATCATTAATGTATATCAGGAAGAGTGTAGGACCTAAGATGGAGCCTTGGGGGACACCTGCGTTTGTATGGTAGTTCTGGGAGGCATGTCCGTTTAATACCACCTTCATTGTGCAGTTAGAGAGGAATGACTGGATTAGTTCAAACAAATGTCCAGTTATACCATAGCTCCACAGTTTACATAGAAGGCCAGCATGCCAAACTCTGTTGAACACCTTAGATATATCCAATGCAACGGTTCGGGCTTCACCATTCCTGTCGAGTGCCTGGTATATGTACTCGGTGATGGTCATTAGCATATCAGCGGTAGACCTGGTGAAACGGAAACCATATTGCTGTCTGAGAGGAGCCTGTGTGCTGTGAGATGCTGAACCACCTCGGCGTTGATAATGGCTTTGAACACTTTGCCAAAGATCGGAAGAAGGCTGATAGGGCGGTAATTTGCAGGGTCAGAGGGTTCTCCAGTGTTTTTAAATATAGGAACTACAGAGGAAGATTTCCAACAAGCAGGAAAGCAGGAAGCAGATAGGCAGAGGTTGTAGAGCTTAGAAAGGACAGAGGAAAGTTCAGGGGCACATTTCTTTAAGACTATAGTTGGGATTCTGTCACCACCGCTCGCTTTGTGAGGGTCAAGTTTTAAGATTATCTTAGAGACAAGCGAAGGTGTAATGTGGACATCATTCAGTTGTGCCTCAGTTCTAGGTGAGAAGTCGGGTGTAAAAACTCCAGATGAGTCCAGACTCGAATTGTTCGAGAATCTGCGGGCAAAACATTCAGCCTTATCTGCTGGGGAGGTGAGGACGTCAAATTTTTTGATTAGCGGGGGTATTGTGGAATTGCTCTTGTTAAGTACTCTTTTACAGAGTCACCAGTAGTCTTTAGCACCGAATTTAGAGCATGCTATGCGTTGCTTCATTCTGGCAGCAAACAACATCTTAGCTTCATTAAGTATCTTTTTATACTTATTACGAGCTGAAGTGAAAAGGCGCCTGTTTTGGTCCGACGTGTAATTACGATAGAGTCGGAAGAAATGATTCCAGTGGACAATGGCAGCCGAGCAAGCGGGTGAGAACCATTGGAGACGAATGAGATTTAAGCTGGAATTTCGTAGCAGGGATGAAGGCATCGATGCCAGCCTTAACCCAGGAGGAGACCTCGGATGCACATTCTTTGATGGGAAGACTAAAACGTTGTTCCAAGGGATGTCACAGAGGAAGTCTTGGAACGAATCCCAGTCTGCTCTTTGATAGCAGTAGGATATTCTACTTGTCTGGGTTTCATGGGTCGGGCGGGAGTGGAGTGAAATATTGACAGACACTAGAGTGTGGTCAGAGTTTCCGAGTGGGCAGAGTTGTCTGGTAGTGCAAGAGTCTGGGATGGAAGTGAAGCAGAGGTCTAGAAGTGAGTCCCTTCCGTTAGGGTTGTCGGAGAAATGCGTGGGGAAGTCCACTACTTGCGTAAGGGATTGGGTGATTGAAAAGTTCATGGTGTGGACACCAGCAGGGTCGGTGATAGCGTTCTTCAGCCACTTGGTGTGGTGGGCGTTAAAGTCACCAAACACGAATACATGGGTAGAGGGATGGGAAGAAATGGCTTTGTCGATATTGTCAGAAATGATGTCAAGTAATGAACAGTCAGGGGAGGAAGGAGAGCGGTAGAGAAAGAAGAGATAGCTAATTGAGCTGAGAAGTGAGAGGCGGAAGCACATGAAAGAATGATCTGAGGATTCAAAATATGACACCCTAGCTAAAGGAAGGTTTTCGCAGACATAGACACCAAGCCCATGCATATGAACATTGGAGTCCTTCCTGAAGAGAGGAAGGTAGCCAGGAATGTAGAACTCAGATGAGGGGATAGAAGGTTTAAGTTTAGTTTCATATAGGGCTAATATATCAGGTGAGTTATTATGGAGGAATGAATCTATGCTGAGGAAGTTGGTGCGGATGCCGCGTATGTTAGTGAAAGAGATGCAGACAGGTTTGGGCGTTTTCAAATGAGCTGGTTTAGTTTTGCTATTATGTTTGCTTTTTTCCATAGTGATTCAGTTAAGGAGAGGTCTTAGAATAGAATCAGTCGGTCAATCGTTTGCAACCTGTGAAGGATGGAGACTGGCGTGGCCTATGACATAATGTGGCCGCAGGGTTGCCCACCAAACGTTCATGCAGGGATGCCCGTCCATGCATGATATGGCACTACAAGAACCCTGGTATTATTCAACTGTTGATCAGAGCAGCCTCTCAAGATGCTACACAAGAGTTTGGGCTCCTAACTACCAGTCGGAAGCAGCAACCAGGAAACTGCCAACCCGGTACCCTCAAAATGTAGTCATTGCCACCATACTCCGTAACTGCAAAGAGCTTCCAGCTGAACTAACACTAAGACCGGAGAGGGGGATGAACCGGGAATCCCTTCCTAAACAAGAAACAAGGCGAATACTTGGGAATACCAGGTGCTGTAAGTTTGGATATGCAGTTCATATAATGGATAATGGCTTGGAATTGTTAGTTGGAGAGTTCCAGTTAGGCTTCCTATAATTATTACGCGGAATGGTATGAATCTACCTCTTCTCTCCCCAGTTATGGGTTAGCCTTTACTATTTTGTAGAAAGACTAAAATTTTATTAAGTACTTGTATTTTGCTTGCATTCTGTATCATTTTGTTTTAGTTGAAGATATATAGGGTGGAACAGATGCTTTTTATGTAGATAAAACGATCACCAAATGTCTTTTTGTCTGTCTGTCTGTCTGTCAGTCATTGCGTTAGTCCATGGATGGCCAGAGCTATGGCCACCAAATTTTCAATGCTTACTAATAAGACTACAGAATTTTTTCTTAATATAAATTTTCGAAAATTCCAAGTTGTTTCAAGTTTTTACTGTGCACCATAAATAGATATAATTTTATAAAAATATGCTGAACTGGTTCCCGACTTTCAAGTTAGATAAAGTAAATGTCTATATTTTTGTGTAATTGTTTAGAGTAGACATCAAATGGAAAATTTTAAAGCCAGAAAGCAAAGTTACATTTTATCCATAACTTTTTTCCCCACCATCAACAGATAATAAAATAAATATAAAAATAAAAACATGTTGTTGTGTTTACGTTTGTATTACAATTATTTGCTATTGGGGGGTGTGTGTGTGTGTAGGGGGTGTGAGGTTGACATAAGCTTTAACTTGATGACAACATTTATTATCAGTTCTTACAAACACACAGTTTGGTATAATACCTGTTCTTATTAACATAAAAAAAATTTCTCATAAAAAATTTAGATGTTCCAAAAGAGCAAATATTTGAAATTTTTGTGCTATCTTCATAGATATTGAAACTGAATGTGCTCAAAAAGTTAATGATTTTCAAATCAGATATGAAGGAATAAATACATTGTCTAATTCAATGATCTCTCATGTCAAAAGCTTCATTTAGGTATTGCACAGGAATAAGGACAGGCTTTCTACACTACTTTTTAAATAAAAAATTTGACAAGAAGCCCATATCAATACTAGTAAGGGCAGTACCAGTGAACTTAGGATTTTATAAATTTCAACCAAAAGTAACACTAACTGTACAGTCAATGAATGTGGTCCTGGGTATGACAATAAACTACATCTGGCAGCATGGTCTTTGAATGGAAGGTTGTGAGGAGCATAGAACTACCTCAAAATTGCTGTTGTTCCCAAGTCTACCCTGACCCATGGTGGTAACACCTGTTAGGGTCTCAGCTATGGACGGATAGTTAACCCCCAAACTGAAGTCAAAACACTATGAAAGTATAAAAAATACACTTTTATAGAAATATTTAAAGGAAAAATATTTCCAACAATACATTTTTTAAGGAGATTATTACCAGCAATACATTTTTGAATACAAAACTAGAAAACATCTTCAGTTTTCTAAAATAAAATAAAAATATTATTAAAAATAGAAAAAAAATTAATCAAAATCTGACTAAATCTACTTTTTCATTATAACCAAACATTTAAAAAATGATATCTTAAAACCCTACCTTTTCAGCATTAAATAACCCACAGAGGTGTTGATGTGCCGTTAAACAAAACTCAATGAATGCAGAATGTTTGTTTACAATGGAATAACTGACCTCATTACATCTTGGCTCAATTTTTTTATGAATTGATATCACCCCATGCAAGGCAATAAAGCCACTAAGATACAAGGGTTTACAGGATGTGGAAGAATTAGGAACCAAAACATTCATTATGAACAGAAAGAGAAAAAATTAGTGGGGCAATAGATAGTGATTGACACTCCATTTAAATTTTTTGCAGATTGAAGTTGGCTGGAAAGCAAGAGGCCAGAGGAGAGTTTTACAAGTAAGAAGTACAAGAGAAGAAACTGTTATCATAGAACTTATGGTTACATCTTACCAGCTCAACTCTAAATTAATATCTTGATGCCAGTCTAGTCCTGCGTTTAAACTCAAAAAATGTCTGCGTCCTACTATAAGTGTGAAGTGCTACTGAGTCAACAATATGCAACAGGGATTTAACAGTTGGGATAGAGAAAATTATGCTGAGAGTATAACTGCTATTAATATAAAAAATGAAATTGGCAAACTGAGTTTCAAATTCCAGCCTGATATCTATGAGAAATGCATACATTCATCCCTCTCTCCCTCTCTTTCTAGCTATGGGTTAAAATAATTGTGTAGACTGGTCTCTCTATTGGTTGGGTGCCAGACAAAAAGCTACACTGAATTAAAAATTGTGGAGATGGAATAGGGGAGTTTTAACTGAGTAAATAACTATAAGCCCACTGACATTTATACAAACAGGAAAGAAAAGCAGAAATCTGTGGAAACAGTAAAATGAGTATTATTTATTATCTGGTTGTTATGTGGTGGTGGAGAAATGAGACAGTAATACTGGCTAAATCATGAATTTTGTCTCAAGTATTAATCAGAATCAATTACGCAATAAAGGGTGAGTCAAATGTATACAGTCTGCTTTATAATTTTAATTTTTTTTTTTTTTTATGTGCAATGTGTGTCCAGATAATTTAGTTAGAAAATAAAAGAACTTTGGAGTTTCTTCACCTCAAATTTTCATTACGTGTTAAGAGATGAATGTTATCATTGTAGCCTGGAAAAGGGAAAAGAGCCAAAATTTTTGTTGACTCATGTGTTGACTACCAGTCTAATAGTGAGGGTATTATGTGATTTTTTTTTTTGGATGTAGAGGAGAAAAGTAGGATTGATTTTCATTGCTTTAGAAAGAGTGAATTAATTATATATTTGTAAAAATTATTTTTTTAATTCTTTAGGCTCTATAATTAGTTTTTATATTTTATGGACCCAATAAAGTGACTATATAATCAATTTTTACTGATGCATTTTTTTTTATATATACACACAAGGCAATGGGAAAAACAAGACAACCACCAATCCATTTTCCAGTCACAGCAATTGCCAGATAATAAAGGAAAGGATGGAGAGCCATGTTTGTCTTTATTTTTTGTGGAGTGGGGAAATAATATTTAAAAATGGTACATAAAAACTTAATGATATCGCTGTTATCCATAAATAAGCTCACAAGAGAACACTGATCTCTAATTTTATTTTCCAACTGGATTGTTTTGTTTATGTGCCATAACTTTGCTTATCATGAGTTGATTTTTTGTTTTCTTGTCCTGTATACTCATTTGTTTAGTTAGATGTCTAATCCCAGTTGCAGACAGATGCTCAGACACATGTTTTTTCAAAATCCACAAAGACAAGGTGTTGTTTATATTACCACTTAAAATAGAACTGATAGGAGCACACAATTTGGTATATGAGGCCAGTACACTTAAACCCCTGGTTATGATGACTTGTGACTTTATGCTTGCACAAGTATTGACAGCTTAAACCCTGGGTCAACATGTGTTTTTTGGGGTTCTAAGTATTATCATCATGGCCACCACCTTAACAAATTATTCATGGTTTTATTTGAACCTTGCTCTCAAGGTTGGGATGCTGATGTTTTAACTACTCAAACATTCACTCATGTCTCCTTAGAATGTACTTTATAATTTTCTCAACAGTGGTATTGGAAACTACACTTTAAATTAAGCATTTAGTGATAGTGTTGCAAGTGGTATATTGACCTGAAAACAAATATTGAATGATGGGAGACAACAAGAAACAAACAAACAAAATGAAGACTTGAGTTAAAAATATATTATCAAATTTATTTTTGTTAAAGAAAATACATAAACAGAATAATGTTACAGAGCACTAGGCAAAATAGATTTACATGGATCCTTGTCATCTTGACTATGGAACGCATATATTTTATGCATAAGAATACAATTTTGGCACAAAGCCCAAAGGGGAAGTGAGGTTAGGTTGGTCATCTGTGACTATCTTAAACCTTGCTAATCTGATTTGAAACCTATTCATTCACTGATCACAGAAAGCCACTTTTTGTTACTTTGAGGCCTTTTTATACCCTGAATCAGTCTCGCAACAATGCTGGTTAAGATTTTCCTTCTGGTTATTTTTTTTAAATATGGGCGTGCTGCCAAGCCATGACAATAGCATTAATTCTTGGTTAATGGATGCACATTGCAGTGTGGTGAATATCAACTCCTCATGAGAAATCAGAAAGCTGAGTTCAAATTCCAGTTGAATTTGCCACATTCACTTATGTGCAAATATTCTTGGGGAAGGTATTAATCCATCTCTTCTCCCTCCAGCTATGGGCTAAATGGCAGGACAGATTGTGTCCTATAACTTTGGTTGGCAACCAAAAGGTTTGTGTAAAAAAAAAAAAAATTACAGAAGCATCAACAACACCTCACAGATGGCAAGAGTTCGTCAATGACCTATGTGCCATTGGAAGGGATTAGGTTTGTCATTTCAGCAGTTTTACCATTACTTTCAGAAGAAATGTATTTTAATTTCCAGGCATTTAAAGTTTCTTAAAGGAATGTAGTGATGTTAATATGTAGTAGAAAAAGTAAGGTTACTGCATTGGAAAGATATTATGGTAAACTTAGAAGTGAAAATATTGGTCTAGATTATGCTTATCTCTTCACCAAACTTGGCAAATCATTGATTTTTTTTTTCTTCTTTCAGAAACCAGCAACAATATATTAAAGATACTTTTATCTGTAATTTGATTGATAGCAAACAAGGTGACTTATCATTGGCCAGAACTCACCTTTTATAAAGAGCAACTCACAGCATGAAAATATAATTATTTTACATCAATTTTATTGTCATACGGTAGGCATCTGCATTTATTGACTGAACAATAAAAAAAAAATAGTCATATAATTAATATTGAAAGCCAGCATTAAAATAGGATACTCCTTCTTAGTCTGATGCTTCTGCTTTGTATTCAATAATGCTTGAAGAAATCCAGAGAAGAATCTGCAATGTTATCAGTCCTGACATGACATCTTAGTTTCACTCACTTTCCCATTTTGTTGGTTCTGGGCATGACGGTAAACTGCATCTGGCAGCAAGGCCTCTGATTGGGAGGTTGTGAGGAGCATGAACCACCTCTTAAATATTGTTGTTCCCAGGTCCACCCTGACCCGGAATGGTAGCACCTGTTAGGGTCCAAACTACAGGCAAATAGTTAAGCTCTAACTGGGATCAAAACACTATGAAAGTATAAAAATATGCTTTTACAGAAATATATATATACATAAAAATATGCTTTTACAGAAATATATACATAAAAATATGCTTTTACAGAAATATATTCATAAAAATAGACTTTTATAAAAAAAAATATTACCGACAAATTTTGAAGACAAAATTATTACATTGACACATTTTTGAAGAAAAAAAAATATTCTCAGCAAAACATTATTGAATACAAAACTAAAAGACATTTTCAGTTTTCTAAAATAAAAACAAAAGATTTTCATTAAAATATGACTAAATCAACCTCCTCACTATAATCAAATATTAAAAAAAAGCACCTTAAAATTCCATCTTTTTGGCATTAAATAACCCACAGAGGTTGATATGCCATTAAACAAAACTCAAATCCCATAGCTGTAACATCACTTACTGATGCTTTTTCTATAAATATTTTCATAATTTTTCTGATCAGCTTCTCTATTTGGTACTTTGACTTAATGAATTTTAGTGAAGTACCAGACTGGCAGCTAGGTTTCATCATTTTACAGTTGAAATCACGAGATGTAATCGTAAGGCTTATGCTAACAGTTTCTTCTATCACACTTCTTGCTTGCAAAACTCTTATGGCCTCTTGCTTTCCAGTCAATTTGGATTTTCAAAAATTTACATACAATGCCGGTTATTATCTTCTGTCTTCTTGATTTCTATCTTATTGCTGTCTTTCTTAAAAATGTTTTTATTTTTCACATATTATTTCACACTGCATATCTCCTTGCCTCTTAGTGGCTTTATTGCCTTGCCTCTTAGTGGCTTTATTGCCTTGCCTCTTAGTGGCTTTATTTTTGTGCTTGAGGTGAAATAAGTTAGCTTTGTGCCAAACAAAAAACAAATTTTGTGTCAAAAAAAAATTATACGAACTCTAATTTGATTTGTTTGTGTCTTAAGATCATGGAAATAATTTATTAGTGTTATATATTAATTAGTGTACATCATCATTTAATAATTTCTCTTGTGTTCCTTTAGTGTGACATTGGGAAAGGGACATTGTATAGAAGAGGAAAGTATGATTGTTATCTCAGTCTGAAGTATTTCTGTTTTATAGCAGGTGGATGGGGGTCTGTAAAGTTGGGTTTTCTTAATGGCACTCACTTGAGAAAAAGAGACGTAAAGATCATATAAGTAAAAAATTTTCTGGTGTTACAAAATTTAATTATAACAGGGAAAATAGTTAAATTCTTCTTTTATGTGCCCTGTCCATTTAGGACGTAGGCGATCATGGCTTTCCACATCTCCCTATCCCTGGTGGCTATTAGCACACTTTCTTCTGTTACACCATGCAACCCTCGTTTTGTCATTCACCTGATCAGGTCCTTCAAATATGTTATCTACTGCTTTCCCCTGTCTCTTTTTCCCCTCTATTTGGCCTGTTAGCATCAGATTCTCTAAGTCCTCTTTCCTCATTGCATGTTTTAGGAACTTCAGCTGTCTCTTCCTGATGCTCAGCATTGATTTTCTTTTTGTTTCCATCCTTTCCAGAACCTCATCATTGCTAACATGCTCAGTTCACTATATCCACAGCATCTTTCTGTAGAACCACATTTCGGCTGCTTCAAGTTTTTCCATCTTCGAAGATATTGCCCAACATTCACTGCTATATTAAAGAATCGACATCACATAGCAATCCAGTACTCTCCTCTTTATGAAGTTAAAAAGCAAGAACATGAAACTATTTTGAAGTTAACCAGTTTTGTTCCTCTCTTATCAGAAGTTGATTGACGATAACAAAAGTATACTGGTTAAGGAGAACACAAAATATATCCATTAATTTGTAATATACTAATGACAATATATTTAAAAGAGTTTTATACGACCAAGGATGTAAAGTTACATGAGAGGATTCTGAAATGAATGCTCTTTCAATATATTTTCACTTTAATAAATTGCCTTTTAATTGAAATGCATTCTCTGTTTGAATTATTTTCAGACCTACAATGATGAAAGATTAAGCCAATGAATACACTGATCTTTAAAACATCACTTGTGTATTTATAGTTTTTTATTTAAGTTTTTAGATGCTACACCCATGTTCTTTTGTGGGTGGGGTTACTTTTTGCCATTTGTTTTGCTTCAGGGTTAAGGTTTTTTGTTACATGTTAAATAAATCTCATGTATTTCGGAGTTGTTATAATGAGTTATATATTAGGTTTAGATAAACATTTTAATTTCAATCATTACCAAAGCAATAATCTAAAGACTCACGTCATGCTCTTCAATAGACTTGTCAGATTGAGACATCATACAGATGACATGCACAGCATCAAACTCATTCAGGAATATCTTAACTATTAGTTATATGCAACTGATTTCTTAAATCAATGATTAAAAATGATTGAGTGAATGAAACCTATAAGTCTTAGCAAAGACCATCTTTCTTCAAAACGCATAGACTGGTGCTACTGAATCACAAAGAACTGGGCCAAATAACGGAAACCACATCACTTTAAGACTTTCCACGGAAGTAACAACTGAAATGGATAGTACATGTAACTCAAAGAGAAAATAGTGATATAATCATACATTTTCAACTACCACAAACAAATGGTTTGGAAGGAAACTTCCATCAATATTGGAAAGAGCAATAAGTCAACTTGAGACACTTTTCTTCATGTGCCGTGTCCCTTCAGGACATAGGCATTCATGAACTTCCACTTGGTTCTGTCTCTTGTTGCTCTCAATAATTTTTCTCTTGCTATCTCTTCTAAGCCCTACTCTGTCAACCATTTGCTCACACCTAACATGTAAGTCTCATCCTGCTTTTCCCTGTCTCTTCTTCCATTTATCTGACCTGTGAGTATAAAGTTCTTCAGGCCTTCCTTCCTTATTACGTATTCCAGAAACCTCATTTGTCTCTTCCTGATATTTATTATCAGTTTTCTTCTCGTTTACATCCTTTCCAACACTTCATTGTTGCACATGTGCTCTGTCCATGGTATCCTCAGCATCCTTCTGTAATTGCATTTCTGCTGCCTCCAGCCTCTCCTTTGTCTTTGATGAGAATGTCCAGCATTCACTTCCATACAGAAGGACAGATATCACATCGCAATCCAGTTATCTTTTCTTTGTTTCTAATGAGATTTTCCTATCTTTAAATACTCTGGTTAGCTTCTGAAATGTGTCTTTGGCCATGCTAATGCATCTTGGGATTTCCATGTTGCATTTTCCATCCTCTGTCAAAACACCTCCCAAGTATTTAGATTTTTATTTTAGATTCTCCAACTTGCAGTTGGCATATTGGTCTCCTCTTTTTGCTGATGACCATACATTCAGTTTTCTTGGGGTTTATGCTCAATCCTTTCTTTTCACTTTCTTTCGCTAACTTATGTAGAAGGTCATCATTTTTCTTTCCATGTCTGCTATCAGCACCACGTATCAGATATTGTTGAGATTGTGGCCGCCAATGACGAATCCTGATAAGGCTTTTATTTCTCTCATAATTGCTTCACTGTACAGGTTGAAAAGATCTGGAGAGAAAACACATTCTTGTCTTACGCCCCTTTCTATTTTTGCATACCTGCTGAGTTCACCTTCTATCTGTACACATTGCTGCTAATATAGATTCTTGATTATCTTATCCAAAAAGGTTGAGGTTGTCGAGCATCTCTATCAAGTCCCTGTGTCGTACTTTGTCAAATGCTTTTGTATAGTCTATAAAGCACAGACGAAGATCCTTCTGCATTTGTATTGCTCATTCAGATAGCATTCTGAGAATGAATATCGCATTCCTCATTCCAGTATATTTAACAAATCTACATTGTTCCTTTCCTATCTCTGGACCAATTCTGCTGCATGCTCTGTTCATCAGAAACCGAATGATGAGTTTTATGTGGCTCATTATATTTTTCTGAAAAAATTGTTTTAACAAGAAGATTTTATAAATTTCAACTAAAAGTGCTACTGGTTGTTTGGTCAATAAATGCTGAATGTTTGCTTGGAAGGAAATGGCTAATATGACCATTATTATGACCATTGAGTTGGCACATAGTGGTATAGGCCACATTTTATCATAATTGTGTTATTTTCTTTTTGTGGATTCTGTAAGCTTTCCTCTCCACATTGTATATGAAGGATACTAATGTAATTCTCTTTAATATCAATCACATCAGTTAAGTGCCATTCTTAATAAACACTTGGGTGATCATGTCTTGAAAGAGACATGACTGACTGGACAGAAGATTATCCCGCAGTAGATTGCTATTGTTTTCTGTGGTAGACTGATTTTCAACCAAGGCTATAGAACCCAATCTATCCTGTTCTTTGAGCCATAGCTGGAAGGAAGAGACAGATTAATACCTTTTCTGAGGGTATTTACATGTCAAGGAATGTAACAGATTAATCTGGAATTCGAACTCACCTCTCAGATTTCTCATTTTGAGCTGATAACTACTGCACCACAATATACATCTGTATTATAATCAGGTAGTTAAAGTGCCATATGTAATACATGCTGAGGTGATCATGTCTCTTTTGAGACATGACTGACTGGCCAGAAGATTATCCTGCAGTAGGTTGCCATTGCTTTCTGCGATAGACTGGTTGCCAGCCAAGGCTATAGAACCCAATCTGTTCTATGTTAAATAATAGAACAGAATGGAACTGGAGGGAAAAGACGGATTAATACCTTTCCCAAGAGTATTTGCGCAGAAGTGAATGCAAGGAATTCAACTGGAATTTGAACTCGGCTCCCAGATTTCTCTTTCTGAACCGATATCCACTGCACCACAATGCACATCCCAATATCAGTAGGAACTCTTAAATATAATAGTAGCAGTAGTAGCTCTTAAACATAATATCAGCAGTAGCTCTTGAATATTAAAACACGTGAAACCTAAGCTAACTCTCTCTTTTGATCTGGTGACATGAACTTTACACACCAAAGGTAAAAGAGCTGTGAACACTTCACACTGAAAACACACCAATACACTAAGTCTCTCTCAAACATATTTATGAACATTTTGTTGTGTATGCAGTTTACTGCTAACAAAAGAAAATCTTATTTTAAACTATTCTTTTGTTAATTTTGTTTTAATTAATGTTATTTTCCATTGCAAATTGGTCTGTTATTTTGTGCATGTGCTCTTTCTCAACACCATTATCTCATGAATTATAAAATATTTCTGTGAGAAACTTCACATATTTAATTGGCAAAAAAGCTTTTTTGCTAAAAAAGAATGTTTTAATAGTACTTCATACTAATAAGGTTTCCCAATTTTTAGTTTAAAATATATAAACTTGTGCTATATTTGTAAGTATTACTTAGACTAACAACAGATATATTTTCCTGTTTTCATTTAATTTTTATAATCGTTTCATATAGAAGTTTCTCTTAGTAATTTCAGAGAAAAATAAAAAAAGTTTTCACTGCATTTGACATTGAATTGACAATCTATTATATACTTTAAGAGTGACCCATAATAACATTAAAATAAATATATTTTTCTAATTTCACAAAATTTCTTAATTATGAAATATATGGCGATTGTTTACATTTGCTCTGTAAAAGATCTAAGATCGTTGCTAGATTGGTAAATTTTTGTTTTAAGATCTGAAGGCTAATATCCCTTCAAATTTTTCCAAAATAGTTTTATTTCCATGCAAATGTATGATGCTGAACTCAAATCAACAATTAGATATTGAAGAAACCTACCGTTTTTGAAGTTAACAACCAGAAAAATATCAAACTTCCTCTCACTCTTTTTGTCAGCCATTACCAGCTAAATGAGAGTCATTTGCTGCTGAATGATTTTAGGCGTAGGAAGAACATTTGGGCCTATTTACTTCCTTTACAGAAAAGTAGAAATTACAAGGTGATTCTTTTTTTTTTTTTGGTACTTAATTTCAGAAGACAGTTGCATGTATGAAAAGTTATTTGCGTAGTAATTTCTGCAAAGACTTTTCTGTAAAGGAAGTAGGCCCAAATTTTCTTCCTACACCTAAAATCGTTCAGCAGCCGGTAATGGCTGACAAAAAAGCGAGAAGAAGTCCGATTTTTTTCCTGGTCAGTAACATCAAAAAAGGTAGGTTTCTTCAATATCTAATTGTTGCTTTGAGTTCAGCATATACATTTGCATGAAAATAAGAGTATTTTGGAAAAATTTGAAGGGATATTAATCTTTGGGTCCTAAAACAAAAATTTACCACCAGATTACATCACAGAAATCAAATCACACGTGATTAAAAAATTAAAAAAAATGAGCCTCTATATTTAATTTTTATTCTGATGTTTTAAAAATTCATTTGGTGAACAAAAAATGTGAATATTTTCCCCCGTAATTTTGAAACAAAAGAAATATTTAAAATAACAAAGTGTTTTTTCAAACAAAAACAAAAGATGTAAAAATAAAAGTGCCAATGGTTAATTTAATTATTTAAGTTTTTTTTTTTCAGATTTAATATTTCCTACTTCAGAAAATAAAATTGAAAAAAAAAATAGTTTTTTTTTTGCTAAATATTTCATGCAAGAAATCAACTGTTTGTAATTTGTGTGGCATTAATGTAATTTTTTCCTCTAAAATTAAATGTGTACATTTTTAAATAGTCTTTGGAAATTTCTGAAATTCATGTAGTCAACAAAAAATGTAAATATTTTCCCCCGTAATTTTGAAACAGAAACAAACGCAATGTTGTTTACAATGTCACACAAAGCATCAACTCACGTTTACGCAAAACAAAAAAAAAAATAGTTTTTTAATGGAATTTTTTAACAATTTTCATACAACAATTTTTTATATAATTATTTTTTTATATAACTGAGTTTTAAAGTGAAAAGGTGACTACAAGCGCTCGGAAATTGCAACACACTGCATTAATCATCTAATTAAAAAATGTTCTGAGTTGCACGGGCAACGCCGAGCTATGATGCTAGTCACTTCTATTCAAGCACATAGAACAAGCCTACTAAATTATTTAATTTTTAATGAAGGCAGTTCTTGAAGTAAATAGAAAATAATCTTGAGTTACTAGATAAATAATAATAAGGAAATAAATAAATTTATTTTTTTATAAAATGAGCAACATCATTCTGCTATACCTTGTTTTCCATTAAGAATTTTTCTCATATTTTTTTTCTTCAAAAATAATATTCTATATAATTAAGTGGTGAATAAAAAATATCTTTGTGTTACAATCTTTTGATACTACATATGGATTCACATTTGTTTTTTACAAAATTTGTAAAATTGATATAAAAAAAAAATAACTTACATACAACAAAAAATGGAGGAACATAAATTAGCAGCTGCCTTTGAAAACATACTGCTATTCTTTAACAAAGACACTAAACTGTTTTTTATCTGCCTGGAAGCCGTTTTTCTGATGAAAAATATTTCATCACAAAAACAAAATTTGCTTGCATAATTTTTCCATTATCTTGAGAAACAGCTATGTGTCTATAGGATCTCCTGATAAACCCACCACAAACCAAACCCAACAACAAATTGAAAGAGAAGTTAATACTCTGAACTTCATTATCTGAAAGGACGAGACTGAAATTTTATTGCAAACTGAAGGATTTGGAGATAGAAAACAATCTCAACTTCTGTTGTTCACAGACTCCTTCTGGCAGTATGTTGGACAGTAGATTTTACAACACATTTATAGGAAGGCTGCCACAAATGGTACAGATATTTTGAATAGTAATGGGGGACAATGTACCCATGAACAAACTGTGTGATACTGCTGTTAAATTAATAGAATTAATGACCCAAGAAAGCCTAGTTGCAAATGCATAGACTCTGGGTAATGATTTCATTTAAATACAGAAAGAAAATAAATTGTTGAAAAGGCGGTTAAGTGATTTAACTACAAAAATTCAACACTTGCGACGACACCAGCATCATAGTTTGTCAAGAAGCAAGCAACAATACAGAAGTAAGTCAAAATAGCCATATCTGTTACTACCACAAGAGATTCAGTGAAAGGAGTATAAAATGCACAACTCCTTTCACTTACAAGTCCCAGAGAAATGAATAAGCCAACAATGTTTGTTAACAGGGCATGTTGGAATTTCAAACTCAACTAGACTTTTTCACATAATCAACAGCAATTCAAAAACAATGTTGCTGATCAACAGTGAAGCAAAAATATCACTAATCCCAGCTTCCCAGTCAAACAAAGAACTTGGGAAAATTAATATTATGATTGGCAATTAGTTTGATTATCCACACATATGGACATAAATGCATGATACTTTATATATTGCTATATTATGATTTCCAATGGACTTTCATCATAGCCGACATCACTACAACAATTTTAGGTGCAAACTTTTTGCCCCATTATTGTCTATTAATCAATATTAAAAGACAACAAATTTACAGGCTGCCTAAAGTCTGCAACACATTAGTTCCAAAGTGGTATCAACAGAAGGAAACTTGGAATTTTCAGAAATATTGTTTAATTATCAAGACCTAACTGAACCAAAATTTAATACCCCTATGAGAAAACATGACATCTCATGCTGCATTGAAACAACTGGTCCACCTGTCTCTCACGATTTTGTCGACTTGCTCCTGACAACTGAAATTACCCAATCTGTTTCATTATCTAACCCATAATTGGAGGGAAGAGGTGAATTAATACCCTTTTCCAAGGGTATTTGTACGTAAGTGAATGCAATGAATTCAACTGGAATTTGAACTCGACTCCCCAATTTTTCTTTCCGAACCGATATCCATTGCACCACAATGCACGTGAGTACTTTGTGAAAAATCTAAAGCAGTGAGGCACTAAATTAGATTCTGCATTTTTTCTATTTTTGATACTCAATTTGGTCATGTCTGTATGGATATCACTAGACCATTTCATCTCTGTCAGAAATATTTCTATCCCCTCACTAGCATTAATAGATTCACTGGCTGTTTTGAAATAATTCCCCTTAATTCAGTTCAAAATCAGTTGCATAAGGTTTTATAACTGGTCAGCTTAACAAATTTGGTTTTCCCACTGCCATCACCATGGATAGAAGAACACAATTTGAATCCTCACTTTTTGTTTCTCTTATTAACCTACTTGGTACAAACAGATTTAATACAACTTACTATCCTGAAGCTAATGGCATGATAGAATGTTTTCATTGTCCTCTTAAGAAATCCCTGAAAACAGCACTGAACTCTACTTCTTGGCTTCAGAATATTCCATTAATAGTTTTGGAGCCAAGAAAAGCTGTAAAATTTGATTCAGTCTTCTGCAGCCAAAATTGTATATGATACACTTTTACTTCTACAAAGAGAGTTAATAATCAAATCAAATAAACCATTCTTGTATTCTGCTTTATTTGTAGATATACTGAGATTGAAGAGGTCTCAAGTAACATCCTCATTTCCTATGCAATCTACTCATGTAGATGTATGTGCCTGAATCATTCAAAACTGAACCTTTTTCCTAGTAAAAGACAATACAGTCAAACATTGCTTACAACCAGGTTAGAGTTTTTTAGAAGGTAGTAAAATGTACAGAGAAATATTTCACAGTTATAATTAACTGGCCCATGCAACTCGGAACATTTTAGTAGTAGGAGAAGATGCCAATGAGAGGATTAGATGGAAATCATTCATTGAAAGTTGGAAAGGAGAACTGAGACTGTTAGTAACCATTTTCAGGATTAAGAAGAAGGCATTGAATGCATGTTGCTGTAGTATTCGAACAGAGTATAAAGTGTAGTTTTAGTGCCAGTCATACTTTTGTCTCTTTCTAAGCGGTGGGGAGGTTCTTTGATCTGGAAATGTATAGAAAATATTTGCAGGAAGTGGAGTTAGTAATAAATAAGAGAAAAGTTTACCTGTTTTAAATGTAGATAGTCAAACTGAACCCAGTTAAGCAATCTCAGTGCTGCGGCAGTAACGCATGTATAAGGAGTTTGGCCAGTAGTGTTTTGGTTACAATATTGTGCATTCTGTTCCTTTCCACACCACTCTCCTATGCCTAACTGGTTTTGGCTCTAACACACAAAGTATCATCAAAAGTAGATTTCATGCTGTAAGGCACAGTCGGTTATGTTCTGACCACAAATAGATTTCAGCTATGGAAAATTATGTTAACCTATGGAAAGGAAGCCTATAGTAGGCAGAATATAATCCCAGTCTACAAAACTTCCCTGTATACTATGTTACGCATTATTCCTTCACATGCAAACGCAAAAAAAGAAGCCTTGCTTCCAACATAGGAACAGGCCACGTACAGTTGGCCATGGGGGAAGCATGGCTCACTTAAAAGAACGCCTGTGGTGGTAAATGTCTGTCCCTGAGATTTGTTGATGGACATTGCAAAACATAATTTTACTGGAAATTGAGAATGCCAGAAGCAAATTGGTGTGCCTATTGTTGATGGCTCCAGGTGCATCCGAGGAATAAAAATTGCCTGTTACTTTAATCAAAGATGGCTGCTAAATTACTTGGAATGCAATGTTTACAATAGTCACACAATCATCAAATCTAGTGATGCAATAATATTTATAATATTAAATGGATAAATTCCTTTAAAACTCGGTTATATAAAAAAATAATTATATAAAAAAATTGTTTCAAAATTGTTCAAAAATTCTATTAAAAAAGTCTATTTTCTCTTTTTTTTTTTTTTTTTGCGTAAACATGATTTGATGTTTTTGTGTGACATTGTAAGCGACATTGCATTTGTTTTTGTTTAAAAATTACGGGGAAAATATTTACATTTTTTTGTTAACTAAATGAATTTAACATAAAAAATAAAAATTATTTATCTTGTTTCACTGAAATTAGAAATATAAAAATCATTATGCTCTCAGTTTTGAAATTTTCACAGAATATTTAAAAATGTAGACATTTAATTTTAGAGGAAAAAGTATACATTAATGCCACACGAATTACAGACAGTTGATTTCCTGCATGAAATATTTATAAAAAAAAAAGCTTTATTTTTTCATTTTATTTTCTAAAGTATGAAATATTAAATCTGAAAAAAAAAAGAGACTTAAATAATTAAATTAACCATTGGCACTTTTTTTTTACATGTTTTTTTTGTTTGAAAAAACACTTTCTTTTCTTTAATAAAAATATTTTAGTCACATTTGACATGTGTGATTTGATTTCTGTGATGTAATGTAGTAATCATCTTAGATCTTAGATGTTTTATGGAGCAAATGTAAACAATCGGCTCCATTGGCCAAAAAGTGTGAAAGGGAAAATTGCTGAACTTAAACTCAAAAATTATGTGTCAACCTGGCTTCCCTGTAGATATATGTCTCTAGAAAGTTTGAATGGTATAGCATAAAAAATGTAGGCGTACATAGACTCACAGATTGCCTTTTATATATACAGAAAATAGACAAGAGAAGATTTCAATTAACCAACTAAAACCAGCAGTTTTAGAAAATATTTGTAAGGACTTATTAGAAATGTAGAACTTCAAAGAGCAGTCATAATATTAGATGACCGAAGAAACTATTTTCTTAACTGACAATAGAAATTCTCTTCCTTGAGATTTTCATACAACTATCTTGCTTGAAAGCGGGTGCTGTAGTGCCCTTTAATATCAGTAGCAGCCCTTAAACATAATAGTAGTAGTAGCAGCTCTTAAAAATAATATCAGCAGCAGTAGCTCTCAAATATAAGAACACATGAACCTTAACGTAACTCTCTCTCCCAGTTAAGGACATAAACTTTCCACATTGAAGCAAGAAGAGTTGTAAACATGTCACACTAAAAAGACACCAATACAATGTCTCTTCTTCTTCCATGTGCCTTGTCCTTTCAGGACGTAGGCGATCATGGATTTCCACGTCTCCTTATACCTGGTGGCTCTTAGCACACCTTCTCCTGTTGCACCATGCAACCCTCGTTCCATCATCCACCTGATTAAGTTCTTCAAATATGTTATTCGCTGCTTTCTCATCTTTTTTTCCCTCTATCTGGCCTGTTAGTATCAGGTTCTTCAAGCCCTCTTTCCTCATTGCATGTCCCAGGAACTTCAGCTGTCTTTTCCTGATGCTCAGTATTAATTTCCTTTTCATTTCCAAAACCTCACATGCTCAATCCATGATATTCGCAGCATCCTTCTGTAGAACCACATTTCAGTTGCTTCAAGTTTTTCCTTCATCTTTGATGATATTGTCCAGCATTCACTGCTATATTGAAGAACTGACAACACATAACGGTCCAGTACTCTCTTCTTTGTTTCTAGTGAAATTGACCTGTTTCTTCATACTTTACTCAACTTCTGGAATGCTTTCCTTCAAAAATGTATTTTTGTTGGTAACATTTTTCTTTCAAAAACGTACTTTTGTTGGTAACACTTTTCCTTTAAAAACACTTTGTTGGTAATAAACTTTGCTTTTGTTAATTTCATTTTAGTAAACGTTGCATTGCAAATCATTTGGTCTGTCATGTTGTGCTTATACTCTTTCTCACCATTGTTATTTCATGTATTATAAAATATTCCTATAAGAAACCTTACACATCATATTATTAGTAGTAACTAATCATTATTAGTAGTAACTAATCATTAAACTAATGTAAAAGCCAAAAGAGAATCACTCTTTGTTTTTTATTTTTGTTTGCTCTTAGCATGTTAGGCATTGTTTACCTGCTTGATCTGAACAGGATCATCACTACTAAAGGTATTGTAAAAGTGTAGCTGATTCAGATACCAAAGCTCAATCTTTTGTTGCAATGATAACCTAATGAATGAAGATTCTTGCATTTGCATTCGGATAGGTTAGATTTACCAAATGGGGCGTCTTTTGATGTGCACTTTCTTTGTGCAGAAAATTTTTAAGTATCAAGGTTTTGAAATGGCAACTATTCTGAAAAATGTCAATGCAAACCACCACGTTAATCACAAAGGAATCTGTGATTTGTTTACACATGTTGCCAGTTATTGATGAAGAAGACTGTTCGATTATATTGAATAATTGTTTTAATTTTCCTTTTTGGGAAAGAAAAAATATCTGTAGAAAAGGTTTGGAAATTTTATTACCCACTAAATAATTGAGTGAGTGAATGCTGGTCTTGTGTATTAATTAGATCAAATAAATCTTGTGATAAGACAAAGCTATTTTCATTCATTTTTTTTATCAATTGATTGAAAATCATGATAAAAAGCATCAGCCCAAAGTAAAAAATGAATTCTATGCGAGTGTGCGCTTATTTAAGATTTTATAATATATTTGAGGTCTTTTGGGAGCAATGATTAGTTTGTGAGAACTGTTTTTAATCTTAGGAACTTCAGTCACTTTGTGAGTGTGTTAGTGGTGAACTGTAATATGTATCTGCCTCACTTGTCTTTCGCTTGTCATGTGACAGTCGTGTCCTGGGCATGACAGTAAACTGCATCTGGCAGCAAGGCCTCTGACTGGGAGGTTGTGAGGTGCATAGAACCACCTACTTAATTGCTGTTCTCAGGTTCACCCTGACCCAGAGTGTTAGCACCTGTTATGGCCCCAACTATGGGCAAATAGTTAACCCCCCCAACTGGGGTAGAAATAAATACATAAAAATAAACTTTTATAGAAAAATATACATTTTTGAAAAAAAATTATTGCCATAACACATTTTTAAAGGAAAAAAAATTATTCCCAGCAAAACATTTTTGAATACAAACTAGAAGACATTTTCCGTTTTCTAAAATAAAAAAGAATAAAAACAAAAGCATTTCATTAAAATCTGATTAAATAAAGCTTTCTACTATAACCAAACATTAGAAAAAATACCTTAAAACCCCACACTTTTGGCATTAAATAAGCCACAGAGGTTGATATGCCCTAAACGAAACTCAAACTCATGTGACAGTAAAGGATGTGTGGATAGTGTAATGGTAATCAGCAGAGGAAATGAAATTGGCAGAGTCGGTTGTATTTCTTTTCATACTAATGTCTTTGTGGCGCAGTGGATATCGGCTCGGAACGACAAATCGGGGAGCTGAGTTCAGATTCCAGCTGAATTCATTGCATTCACTTATGTGCAAATACCCTTGGGAAAGGTATTAATCTGTCTCTTCCCTCCAGTTATGGGTTAAATGATAGGACAGATTGGGTTCTATAGCCTTGGTCGGCAACCAGTCTACCACTTTCTGCGGTAGACTGGTTGCGGGATAATTTTTCTGTCCAGTCAGTCATGTATCATATATGGCACTTAACTAACTGATTGAATGTCTTTGTAAAAAAGCATAAATTTATCTCTTTTTCCCAGCTATGGGTTAAATAGAAAAGCAAACTTGGTTATCTAGCCTTGAGTAACAACCAGTCTAGGAGGACTATTCTGAATTCAAAACTGGAGAAGATAGTTGGGAACTGCTTGACTATATTTCTGTAGAAGTCATAGAACTTCACAGATAATGAAGAAAATGGGTGCTCTGGCAAGCCATGATTTCCCAAGTTCTGAAGGAATATGGCATTTTAAAAAAAGTGTGACAGCGAGTTAGAGGAATTAATCCCTTTCTCGAGGGGGGAATGAAAAAAGAAAACTTTTGTGCCCACATGCAGAATTGAAGCAGTATGTTTTGGTCTTATTTTCTCAATTATTCATTTTTGTTTAATGTGTATCAAATGCCAATCTAAAAATACTATTTAACCATTTAATATTAATAGAAAAATAGCCTTCCAAAAGCAATAACATAGTCCTCTTCAAATTACTCTCATGGTTCACCTATACGCAGTGCTGCATACCTGTCATTTTTAAAACTATCTACAAAGTCTTTTTTTTTTTTTTTCACTTGGTGCAGTGGATATCGGCTCAGAATGACTAATTGGGATGCTGAGTTTGAATTCTAGTTGAATTTCTTGCTTTCACTTACGCACAATTACCCTTGGGAAAGGTATTAATCTGTCTCTTCCCTCCAGTTAGGGTTTAAATAATAAGACAGATTGGGTTCTGTAGCCTTGGCTGGCAACCAGTATACTGCAGAAAACAATGGCAACTTATTGCAGGATAATCTTCTGCCCAGTCAGTCATGTTTCTTTTGAGACATGATCGTCCAAAGCGTGTATCACGTATGGCACTTAACTGTCTGACTGATCAACCTAACAGATGTTTCCTGATATTGTGACTTTTTTTTCTTATAAGATTTATGTTCAACATGGGTTGATATGTTGTTAACATCTCCTGATGAGTGGATCTAATCTTCACAAAACTAGAGTAGGAACAAAACAAGTGAATGTTTCAATTTATTTATTACTATATATATATATATATATATATATATATATATATATGCACAGGAAGAGAAAACTTTCTTTCATCATACCGTAAAAGAACTTTTTGGACACCATGAATTTGTTTTGAGTGTTACTGAGAACAGTTAATTCTTAAACAAGTAAACTTAAAAATTTACAAGAAAATTGTAACCTTATCATCAAAGTATGGACTTGCAGCCATTTTCATTAATAATTGTATCTCATAGAGCAATGTTTAATAAAGTTCTCTTGTATGTAATTGTGAATTGTTTTTAATCATTTCAATCTAAGATGCAAAGTTTATTGAGTATGAGAGAATAGAATAAAGATAACATTAAAAGAATGTTATGAAATGATGACTTGTGTCAGATGGTGTTAATCATGATAAATATTTGCTGGGTCTGTTTATCTTCAGAAAAAATTAATTTTTTTTTTTTTTTTTTATAAGCATTTCACCCTGAGCAAGGCATGTCACTGCCACTACTGCGCAGGGGGCTACATAGAGTGGAGAAAGGCTGATTAAATATAGGAAATGTCAGAGGGTGGGTGATAGGTGGGTAAGGATACCGAGAATGAGGGTTGGGTAGATGAGAGTGTTCTGAGAATAGTTGGGAGTTAGTGTGATAGGAGGTGTCTATTGACCCTACATTTAAACACCTGGAGATTGTAACTGTCGGGAAAGCAGACTTGTGGAAGGGAGTTCCACAGGCGGGAAGCGCGAGAAAAGAAGCTGTTGGAGTAGAATTTATGGTTACATCTTATTTGTTTAACTGTAAAAGGGTGGGACCTAGTTGCTAATCTAGTATCTCGTGTAAATTCGTGCATAGGTGGCACCAGTGATCTAAGCTCATTGGAGCAGAAGCCATGAAAGTACTTGTAGAAGAGGCACAGGGAAGCCACATCACGCTGGTGAGAAAGCGGCTGCAGCCAGTCTGCCAAGTCAGTATCAACCACGTTACAGATCCTCCTTTGTATTTTGTCAAGAAGCCCAAGGAGAGCAGCAGGGGCACCCGACCAGATATGGCAGGAAAGATAAATTGCTAAAAACTGTTATAAATGCCAGGGTTGTATCTATGAAATCTTTAAAGTTGTTTTATTGTAATTATTTATACTTACCAATTTACCTAACATTTCATGCAATCACTAAATAGGCAATTATTAGGTTTGTTCATTTATTCAGTTAGCGTCTTTTGCATCACTTCATTCACCATTGTCCCTATTTCTGCTATGATTGTAGTTTATGGTGACATTCAAGGCAAGACAGTGACAGTGACTTTCTGATTCGCTTTGCATAAGGGGATGTTGAGTTTCTCCACTCACTGGTAACGCCATTGATCTTTGAGGTGCAGCTTCTAAACCTAGGATGGTGACTGGTCTATGGTCACTAGCCCAGGTGGTTTGAGGAGTAGCATTCCCCTTCAAGTTGGGAAACCCTTAAGACTACTCTCACACAGTTTAGCTGGTAGGTTGATGTCATTGTCTGGAGTGTGGTTGTTGCAGTGCCCATATGACTTCTTTCATGTGTGAGAGTTTGGATGTAAGGCATGAACCCCAATTCACCTGACTAATGTAGAGTCCACTGCTTTGCTGCAAAGGTACTTTCACTGAGAATACACACAATTTAATCATGTAATTCAACATAAAATTGCTGTGTTACTTCAGCAAAATGAATTTGAAAAATTCAGAGAAAAATTCATTTTGTTAGAATATTCCGCCACATATTTGAAGATTTGATTCTAAGAAGTTCTTTTTCCTAAGGAATTCTTCATTCAAAGAACCAGTGCTTTGATGTCTTCACTTAGATAATTTGATAATCCCGAGATAAGAAGTTGTGCTTTAAAAAAATAATAATTGGCAAAATTAGTTTAAAATATTAATGCATCAGTGAGATTTCTGATTAAAAGATAGTGTGCAGCTCATTTTCAACTGATTTAAATTTGTTATTTTTGCTGCTGATATAAATGCAGCTGATGTTTCGGTTTCTCTTCCATATCTATTTATTACGCTACTCTTCTCTAGTTATTATAAAAAAATTCATTTTTTTATTAGAAGTAATATGATGTAAAAACTGATTCATTTCATGATTAATGCATGCTTCTGTGTATCTAATTGTTTCTGTTTTGCATTGGAATAGTTTTGTAAGTTTTTGTTTGCTAAATTCTCAATCCTTGTCTATATTTCTGAGATGAGGTACTGTAATTATATACACTATTTACATTGTTTTGAACTGTTCTCCTCATCTTCGTTGCGATATGATGTTTCAGACCTTTATGCTTCAGTCTTCATCAGGTGATGGTAATTTCGAACTGAACCCTTTATTTCAATCACCAGAGTAAATTTTTCTAGTTCCAAGTGTCATGTCTCTTCCAGGTGTGGGTCTTGGGTATGATGGTAAACTGTATCCCACAGCAAGGCCTCTGATTGAGAAGTTGTGATGATGAGCATGGAACCACATCTTAATTGCTGTTGTTACCCAGGTCCACCCTGGCTCGGAATGGCACTTGTTAGGGTCCCAGCTTTGGTAAATAGTTAACCCTCAAACTGGTGTCAAAATACTATGAAAGTATAAGAATAGACTTTTTTTTATAGAAAAATACATATTTTTTAAGGAAAAATATTACCAACGATACAATTATGAAGGAAAAATATTACCAATGATACAATTATGAAGGAAAAATATTTCCAACAATACATTTTGAATGAAAAAAAATTGCCATAACACATTTTTGAAGGAAAAAGTTATTACCAGCAATACATTTTCGAATACAAAACTAGAAGACATCTTCAGTTTTCTAAAATAAATAAAACTCAAACTCTTCCAGATGTCTCATTATCAGATCAGTCAGTCAGTTAAGTGCCATACATGATACACGCTTGGGCGATCATGTCTCGAAAGAGACATGACTGACTGGGTAGAAGATTATCCTGCAGTAGGTTGCCATTGCTTTCTGCGGTAGACTGGTTGCTGACCAAGGCTATAGAATCCAATCCGTCCTGCTATTTAACCCATAACTGGAAGGAAGAGACAGATTAATACTTTTCCCAAGGGTATTTGCGCGTAAGTGAATACAATGGATTCAACTGGAATTCGAACTCGGCTTCTCGTTCCGAGCCGATATCCACTGTACCACATACCTCTTTTTAATGTTACTCTAGAAATAAAGAGCTAAATTCGAAATTCTGATCACTTGAAGAGGGCTTGAATGGACAACTGCTGAAACATTGTGAATATGGTAACGAAAATAAGGACAACAATCTGAACAATGTAAATTGTGTAAATAATTCTCCTTGACAGTTTAAAATGGTTCCAGTAAGTATATTGTAGCTTCTTGTGTTGGGTGTTTTAGAATGTTTTCCATGAACTATTCCTTTCAAATTATCACCATTGTTTGTTCTTGGATAACTATTCTCCAGGTTTTCTGAATTAAAATCTTCAATTAACAGTTTTTGGAATTATTACTGTTCTCTAATAGTTTTTTTCACTAAAAATGGAATTTTTGTTACTTTTATGTTTTTCTACTTTGATGTTGCAAAAATCAATGAAAAGCCATAAAAATTTTTATTAGATAACAATCTTTTTAAAAATATAGCACTAATTAAGACATAATTGTTCTGGGATAATTAGTTATGACAGTAAGCTTAAGATCAATGGTGTTTCACTCAAGACTTATGGCCACATCATGTTGCAAACACCATTTTCATGTGTGAATTGCCAAAGTTAAGTTGAGCCTGGTCAGTGCCTAGAGAGGTGACTGTTTGGGAATCTGATGTGCTGTAAGCTTGGATGTCTATGTTTGAATTCCATTTGGGCTCATTATATTCACTTATGTTAAAATACCCTTGGCAAAGGTATGAAGCCATCTTTTCTCTCCAGCTACATGTTAATTAGTAAGACTTGTATTCCCAAACCATTATTATTTCAAAAAGTTCTTACAATCTAAAAATATTTTCTCGCTTTATATAATCTGCAAAAAGTTTGAAAGCTGTAGAAAATAAATCAATCATATTGCATTTAGATCTTGCTTTATTTTTTAATACCAATACCAAACTATTGTCTGTCATTGTACTTGTCCAAACCAGTATTTAGCCATGGACAGTAATATAACATTTTGAGCATCTACAATACTGAATTATGATTGAAGTATTGAAGTTGAGCAGTGAATAAAAGCCGATTAGAATGAGAGCAATATTATTTTTCGTGTTCTGCAAATTCTGCAAAAGTAGCTTAGTTTTCTTCCCCTCTAGCATACATAAATTTCCAACAAGATATGTTATTATTTCAATCAGCAAATAATGTTTATTCATTTTTTCTTTTTTTGTATTTATATACTTTGCTTGATTTCTTCAGTTACACTGGGAATTTTCTCAGGTTCTACAACTGTTGTAAAAATACAGTATTTATGCCTATAAGTTATCTTACTAGTCTGCAAAATATCATTTTTGTAGTTTTGCAGAAAAATACTTTCATGCTTTCTAAAAGCATTGCCTTATTTGAATGATTTTTAACCCATTAATGTCCACTGTAAAAAAAAAAAGATCTGAGATTAATAATTGGTTTAGAAGAAAGAAATCCGGAATTATTTATCGTTCATCACAAAACTAGAAAAATACCCTTGAGAAAGATATTAATCCATCTCTTTTCTCCAGCTATGGGTTAAGTAACAGGACAGATTTTGTTCTATATCCTTAGTTGGCAACTAGTCTATTGCAGAAAGTAATGGCAACTTACCATGAGAAAACCTTCTGCCCAGTCAGTCATCTCTTTTGAGATATGATCACCCAAGCGCATATCATTTAACTGACTGATCTAGGCTGGTACTTTGGCTATATCTATCTTGAAATTCATGACAAAATCCAAAAGGTGTGTAATGTTGACCTAGCTGGGAATCTAGATTTCATTCACTTTCCAACTGCTGTGATACGGCTTCCCTCTGTCTTGTCTATAAATATTTTATGGAAGTTGTTTTAATGAGCTGTCCTTCTTGGTATCTCTATTGCATGAATTTAAATGTTCTACAAGACTGGCTATTAGATCTCAACATTTTGTTGTTGAAATAGTTTTATATGACATTAACTTCTGTACTGATAGTTTATTTTTTTCACAGTTTTTGCCTGTGGAATTTTACTTATTTATTACTTCCCTGCCTCCAACAATCTTTAAAAATTTAAATGCGATATCAATCACTATCTTCTCTCTTCCTAAATGAAGTTCTTGTGTTATACTTTCTCCTCACTCAATTCTGCTCATTCTCTTCCACCCTCAGTAAATAAGGTCTGATCATTTTACAGTTGAAATGGTTGGATGTAACTTCAAATTCTTTACTGACAATTTCTTCTATTGCACTTCTCACTTGTGGAACTCTCTTCTGGTTTCTTGCTTCCCAGTCAACTTCGATATTCAAATATTTAAATGAAATATCACTTGTTATCTACTTCCTTCTTAATTCTTGTTCTTTGATTGTTCTCTCTCGTAAATAATGTTTTTATTTTCTCATTCACTCTAAATCTAATTACCCCCATGCATTTTAGGGGTTCTGTTGTCTTGCCTGGGGTAAAATTTAAAAAAAAAAAAAAAAAAATAGTAGTCAATTTTACTTAACTTTTTTAGAATTTTACTAACTAAACCTGTTAATGTTTCATGATTGTCACAAGCATTAATTTCCCTTGATTTGAACTCTGAAATTATTCACCTTTTACTGTACTATACATCGATATATTATCCTATGTTTTCAGTACAACTTGGAGTTTCATGCCTTATATAATCATCAGGTTCATATATTTATTAATATATACTTTTTGCTCTGTTATATTGCATTCAAAATTGTTCTATGAATATTTGATAAATATTTATATATTGATGTTTATCTGCACATATACACGCACATATATATTTATTTACATCCATACCTATATATATATATATATATATATATATATATATATATATATATTGTGATGATACCACCAACCGAGCAAAAGCGAGCAAACCAGATGTTGACTCTATGCCGACCAGAAAGCTAATGAATAAAAAGTCGTTGTACGCAAGTGGCTCCGCGCAGATGTTCCGGTTGAAAAATAAAAATTAATCAAATATCAAATGACCATTTTTATTTATCAGCCAATGAGAAGCCCGGAACCAAATACAAGGATGAAATGCGAAAGACCAGCATTTTGAGCCAGAAGGAAAAATATAAAAGCCTTGACAAAAGGCACCCAGACAGACAGGCACAGACAGACGAGAAGAGTGTAATTAGTTTCTTCCTTGACATATGTCAGTGGCTACTATGTTCATCTCCTTCTTCCTGCCCTGTTCTCAAAGTACTAACTGACCTTTTCTAAGGCATTCCACAAACCAACTTGCTGACCTACTGACCTTAGAAACAGCTACTTGATAATGAACATTAATCATACTGCCAAGCTTTTACCTTTCAGCATTATATCTTCAATGAACATTCTTTTATCTTCTTCATTTCATTATTATCTGCCATGAACTCTCTCTAACTTCGTTGGACCTTTATTCCAAGTATTGTTTTAATTGTAGAATATTGATTGAAATGTATATATGTATAAATGTTATTTTACCCTCAAAATTGCCTTTCTTGAATTTATAATCTTTTATGAATTATAGTGGGCTATCTTCCCACAAGGCCAAATTTCGTTAACCTACTACAGAATCCTACTACCCCTCACTATAAATAAAACAAGAGAAGAGATACCAGCTAATATATATATATATATATATATATATATATATATATATATATATATATATATATATGTATAATACTTGTTTCACTTCTATTCTTTGTATTATTATTTGCTCTTAATCCTGTTGTAGGCCACTTTGTTTATTAAAAACTCTATCAAGTTTCTTCTTTAGTTCTGGTTCTTTTTACAATTTTCTTTTTTTGTTTTGACTTAATTTTAACTTTTTTTTTTCAAATGAATAGGTTTTTGTTATTATTGGATTGAGATGTAGCAGATTAAAGCTGTTGAATTTTAGTGAGTCATTATAAATTTTATGAAGTCACTGGCTTAATTTTGATCCTGAAGCAAATAAAACAATTCAACATATTAGTTTAATTAAACTGTTTAAAAACCTGTCTGAAAGATAATTAATAAAATTATTATAATTATTTTGATTTTAATCAAAAGAATTTGACTTAAAGGCAACACCAAAAGTTGACATTTGAGCTGACGTTCACATAATTGCTATTAAAAATATCTTTTTTTTTCACCTGATCATTTTAGCCAATAGATTATTAATTCAAATCATGGCAAATATTCTACTTAGTAGTATTGTCTCAATCTGCTCTTTCTCAAAAATATGTAGCCTATGTCAGTGTCGCCAAATGATGGAAAGTTAGTAATATCATTGAAGATGTAGAGATACCAATGATAAGGACAGTCCCATTGCTGTTCTCCAATGTTGTCTTTGGGTTGCTGTTATTTTTTTCAGTCATTGTACATTTATTCAAGTACATTTGCATACTTCTCCTCACTGCTGTTTAGACCTTCACACAGTTTCAGCCTCCTGCGAAATTGATAGTCTCTATTTTACTCTTCTCTATTGACATTCATATTTAGTGACTTTATATCACTCTTGCAAACATCTTTGAAACAAAAATAGACCTGACTTTGGTCTCTCTTGCTAGAGACCAGTTTCCATCGAGCAGGTCTAGTGTATTTCATGTGATACACATGGCTCAAAGCAGGATGATGAGATTGGGTATTATAAACTGCACTTTACTTTTTATTTTAAATTTTTATTTTACAATTGTTTATCCAGTACAAGTCTCAAGAGCCACTCAAATTGTTATAAGGATTTACAAGAAAGAGGCTACAGGTGTATATTATGAAGATATGTACTATAGAAAATGATTGATCCTTGACTTGAAAAAGTTAAGATTGTTGGGATGAAGGAAGCATCCTCTTGGGAGTCTATTCTATAGTACATGTTCTGGGAGAGAAGCTGTTTGAGTGGAACTTCATCCTTGCCAATGGAATATGAAGAGGGCAAGGTTATTGACTCGGTATACATGAAGTGACTTGTTTTCAGTCCCTTTATAGTCCATTGGTAAGGAAGAAGTTCTCTACTCTTAATGTGGATGACATGAGATGTCACTTTTGTCAGAATTGGAATGTCCATGTCTTGATTCTGTAAAGCATGACAAGAACTCTGGCTGTGCTGATTGAAACCGTATTGAAAGAACGGCATATCAAGAAAGATAAAGATATAAAGCAGTATTCAATGTTGCTACAATCATATCTTCGTTTTATCTTATAAAAGATAAAAAGTTCAAATATTCTTAAGTATTTTGTTTTTGGTTCACAATCCTTAATCCCGGACAAGATATCTAAAATAGGTGAATTATAGATAAACGAAAGCTGTTTTCTGTAGATAAACATTTGATGATTATTTTCAATAGATTTTCTTAAGTTATGCTGATGAAAAGACCAATGCTATAAGCACTTGTAAAAACCAATACACCTGTTAAGATGCTTGTAACTATGGTTGCTGCTGTAGCCAAGCATCGTTTAAAATTACTCTCTCCTCTTAGCTGCTTTTTACATATTCTGCCAATTTCTCAAATTAAATTTCTCAGTTTTTAGCAAATACTGTTTAACAATACTTCAAGGCTCAAACCAGGAACATTTTTATTTAATGATATAAAAAGCAAAGTATATTTCCATGTGCGTTGTGGTGCATTGGATATCAGCTCGGAACGAGAAATCGGGGAGCCGAGTTCGAATTCCAGCCAAATTCATTGCATTCACTTATGCGCAAATACCCTTGGGAAAGGTATTAATCCATCTATTCCTTCCAGTTATGGGTTAAATAACAGGACAGATTGGGTTCTATAGCCTTGGTCGGCAACCAGTCCACCGCAGAAAGCAATGGCAACCTACTGCGGGATAATCTTCTGCCCAGTCAGTCATGTCTCGAGAGAGATATGATCGCCCGAGTGTGTTTCACGTATGGCACTTAACTGACTGATATTTCCATTGGGAGAGACATATGAAGCTTAAGTTAGATTCTTATGAAATGATATGAAAGCAAAAACAAAAAAATTATGCCAGATATTTTCTCAACTTTTTAACCAATGCTTATATTTTAAATGAACAAGTAGACATTGAGGAATTCCTAAGAAACTGATGCATGCTAGAGTTATAACATGACCCTTGGCTGCATCTAGTCAACGATCCTGACCTTAGGCCAATTTTACCCATGTTGTGTTGTTGACCTCAGATTATCTAAAGGAGGACTGCTTATTATCACTTGACGAGCCTGGTCCAGATAAGCAAGGGATTGGTATATAATGAAAACCAGATTTAAGACTGCTACGACACTGTGTAGATTTAAATATATTCATATACTAGCAGTATAGGTGTTGCTCAGGTGTAATGAAAGCTTTAAAACTAATCCATGGTCCTGGAACTCAGACTCTTTGGACGTTGGCATGAAACACTAAAAAGCAAACACAAACATCTTGCCTTATATATATATATATATATATATATATATATATATATATATGATCAATTTTCTGCACTATTGTAAGAACTGCAGCATTGAAACTTCTGAATATCGTTTCTTATGTCTTTGTCTATGAGTGTATCAAATTGGATTCAAATTGGACCACTCCTTCTATAACCTGATTTTTTTCAATTATCAATTTTCAATATTTATTGGGGGTATCTTGACACAAAACCTAGCTCAGAACACTCGCAGACATTTATAGTACAACTGTGTAAATTTTCAAGAAAATCGGTTCAGCCATTTCGGAGTCTATAGTTAATGGACACATGCACACACACACACACACACACAAAGTTCCATTTATAAATAAGTTTAGATATTGAATAAGTACAAGATTACAAGCAAATATGTGGCAAAAAAGAAATATCAGTTGGCTAGTATTTCAGTAGCATGATAATATTTCTGTTTTATTATTTCTATGGGAAGATGGTTTATTCAACTTCCAATTGGTTGAATTTGCAATATCTCTCTTTCCCTTCTTGTTTCTAGCAGCAGCCCAGTTTCAGTCTGACCATATTATTCAATCTGCCATTCAAATCTCTTTCCAACCTCTCATCCCAAGACACAGAAGCCAAACTAATTTCATCTTGCATTCTGATTTTGTTAAACAGACACCCAGATGAGGATGGGAAAGAGATGTATAAGGTTTCCATTTTCCTCACTGGATAACTATTACCAGCTCGATATGAAAGCAATAACATTCAACCCTTTTGACTTTACAAGGGGAGAAAAACCCACTACCTCTTATTGTCTGCCAGTGCTTATCAACTGTCCTGGTGATCCAGTACACAGGAAATTCTCAAGGCTGCAATTTGGCCTAGGGTCACATATTGACAAAACCCATTGACAAATATTTTGACTAGAATCGCCTTGATAAATTCTTTTAAGACAATTGTATTCTTGAATTTTAGAGAAATCTCTTCTCATCTTGAAAATCACCTAAAATTAAGACCATCCATCTGAAAATAGGGTTACACAGTAATGGATAACAGCTCAAGAGAGCTTAGTTCAAATTTTAGACAAGTTCATTACACTCATTTTTGTGCTAATGCTATTGGGAAAGGCATGAATCCATCTCTATCCCAAGCTATAGTAAATAGTAGGACAGATTGGATCTTATAGCTTTGATTGGCAGCCTGTCTAGGAAAAGGAAAACTTTGAATTCAAACCAGCCAGGGAAGGGTTAGGCTTTGTCAGGCTGTCTTACCCAAGATGTGGCTGCAGTAGGCGTGTTGCTCCTATGGCACTAGGGTTAAGGCATTTGTGATCATAACATCTACATTGTTTTACATTTGTACTTTTGAAAATATTTTATTTAGAAAGATATTATGCACTTTCTTCAAACATTATTCTTATGTATGAATGCTGTAAAGGTTTCAGCTTGAACCATTTCCCAGACTATGACCAAATTTTAAAAATTTTTTGAAGGCTCTCTTAGTTAGCACTCCCTCATATCTTTATTTCTTGTCCTTTTTTTTTTTTTTTTATCTGATATCCTGAGTATTCTTTCTTATAATATAAATGAATTATTCTTACAGTTACCACTAATAACAATCTTTCATAATCTAATGATTACTTTGACGAGAATAAAACTTCACTTATAGGGAAATTGTATGAATAAGATTGCAAAATAATGAGAAAACAAGCAGGTAGTATTTTTTATTTACTTCGAAAAATAAGGATCCTTAACAATCAGTTTTCTCTGACATTGCTTATTTTTCAACAGTTAAAAAGAAATTTTTTTAATATTTAGAAATTTGAAGAATTTATTAGTTATCTTATAAACGATAATTTTTTCCCCATTTGCACATGGGGAAAAAATTATCGTTTATAAGATAACTAATAAATTCTTCAAATTTCTAAATATTAAAAAAATTTCTTTTTAATATTCCAATTGAATAAATTTTTTTTACTGCCACTTTGAATTTTGTGTTCATCAAATTTTTAGAATTGTATATTTTCTTCTGCATTTTTGTTCTGATAAGAGACCATATGTAAATCTGTTTCTGCATAACATACTTCTTCATTGTTTCTTTTAGTTGGCGACTTGGTTTTGTTGTGGCTGTCTACCATTGGTAGTGGTGTGTTTAAAAGGCCTGACGAAAGCCACGTGAAATGTAAAAAACATCATTTATTTCACATATAAATGCAGCTTTGTGAAAACTGCAACAAATTAAAAACGAACATAAAATAAACTACAAAAAACAATACATTTTGAAGGTACAAAAACATTAAAGAGCATGAAACTTTTAAGGAAGTTTTATACTTAATAAACAATGAATGAGGGTTTTTATAAATAGGAAAATCAGCAGGAAAGTTTTGAGTTTTAACATTTACAAAGAAGGGTAGAAAGTATTCTTAGAAACAATAGCAAAGCTTTAAAAATACATTTATAAGGTGCTAAAAATACTTAGCTTAAACTCAACTTTAGAAAGAAAAACAAAGAAAAAATTTAACTTTTCTGGCACACTGCTAGTGACCATTAACTAAAGCCAGTATCTAGTAGCAGGGAGAAAAACTAGGGTTTGACCATCCTCTTTGCCATCTGAGAACAACTGCTGTGTATTTCTATGCCAGAGGTATAAGGGATCAGTCAACCATTTATAGCAGTATAGGGCAAGGAAGGGTACTAATTTGTCTGGCAATATTATCTTAAGGGGTGACAAAGCCACTGGTAATGGAATACAGGGTTGGCATTGCCAAGAAACGAAACTGCTAATTTTACAAAACTGGTCTCAACAAGAATTTTGGCCTATTTTTTTAGGGGAACTTGGCGGCAGCCACAGGTTTGGTTTAAAAAAAGAAAAAAGAAGTCAGACAGAAATAATGAAAGAATGCGGAATGCTGAATCGATACAAAACTTAAAGAAAATAAATGTAAAAAGGAATTTACATGTATGTTTTATTTATTTTTTTTTACATGTTGTAGGTCTGTGAATTACTGAATCATTTTGTTATTAAAGACAGATGTTGCATTTCCTTGAGTTGCAAATGTCTGGATGATGACATGGCATTAGATTTGAAGGTTTGCTTGATTGAGAGACTTTCTGAATGCCCAGTAGAAATGAAGCAAATAAAAAGTATGATCACAGAGAGAAAAAAAGAACCCACAAGAGTCTCCCTAATTCCCTTGCCATCCTGTCTCAGACTCTGCATTCTGTAACACACAATTTTGAAAGTGCCAGAAGAAAGTCAAATGTAAATATTACAATGACCACAAGTGGCTGCAATCCTGGTTCGAATTTAAAAAAAAATTTTTTTCCCAGGCTGTTGAGTAAATGTAGTCAGTTTATTGTTTGTTGGCACTCAGAGAACATTGATGCCAAGAGGGTCAATAAGAAACAGCTGGTAACCTATCTGATTAAGAAGAGACATGAGCTAAGAGAAATGTGGTTTTACACAAAGATGCTGAGGATACCATGGCTAAAGCAGGTGGGCAACACCGAGGTTTTGGAAAAAATGGAAGCAATAAAGAAATCATACTTGACATCAGGAAAAAACAGTTGAAATTTTTGAGGCACATAATGAGGAAATAGGGCATGGAAAATCTGATACCCACAGGACATATTGAGGGAAATAGGCATGGACAAAAGCAGCTTGTAACATACTTGATGGGCTTTAGCAAATGGATGGCAATACAGAATTTATGAGAAATAACAAAAAGGTAAAACTTAAGATCTACAAGGGGTAGGAAAATGTGAAGAATCATGATCACCTACATCTTGAAGGGACATGGCATATTAAAGATAATATGGTGGTTAATACTGGATAATCTTCACACAGATGGAGAAACTTTAAGCAACAGAGATATTGTTCTTCAGAAGGATGCTGAGAATACCATGGACAAAACATGTGACCAACAATAAACTTTCAAAGAAAATGGAGACAAAAAGGATGCTTATACTTAACATTAGGAAGATGTAGTTGAAATTTCTTGGGTACATAATGTGGAAAGTGGGCTTGGAAAATTTGATTTTCACAGGAAATGTTGAAGGAAATAGGAAGAGGAAATTAATGCATAACCTACCTATGAGCTTAAGTAATTGTATGGCAGAGCAATGTTTAGGAGAGAGAATAAAAAGTTAAAAATTAGGAGCTACAAAAAATGAAAATTATAGAAAACCAATGTTCTGAAGAGACACAGCAAATAGAAGAATAAAATTACTTGCAGTGAGATGGTATTTATTTATAGGTGAGGAAATAAGATTTCATTTATTGCTTGTCAGTCCTTGAAAAATCAGCTCTGAAAAAGAAGCCCTAATTCCTTATAACAACCTAGAAACTTAATATTTATCCCTGTTGAATCTTTTCAGATATCCTTCATTGATCTTTTCATCAATGACTGTCTTGACAAGATGGAAATATACTGAACCATATTGATAAAAGACTTGCTGTTTATTGTCCACATTACTCTGCCATGGTTTCACTGATGTACATAACTTCATACAAAGTTTATTAAGAGGTTTGTTAATATTCTCTTATATATAAACCCCAAGAGAGAGACTTGTTGCACCTTCTCAGGCTTACATTCTCTGTTGAAATAAAGTGGAAATATATGTAATCAATTGCTAGGTCTAATAAGAAAATTGGTTCACTGTGTCATGCTAGTATAGGATACAAATCCTATATCATTCATCAACTAACTAAAGCACAGAAAGTAAAATTGCACACCCAGACCAAAGCAAATTTCACAAGTCAATGTAAAATGCAAAATTCTGGATCCTAATATTTTTTTTTTTAATCATATCACCCCGAGCAAGGCGATAACGCCACTGATGTGCAGGAGGCTATGTAAGAGTAAAAAGATTGAAAAAGAGAAAGCCGGAAACCACATCCTAAACAGGGAACAAGGGATGAGCCTCTTCACCTGTTCAATAGACGTGGGTGGAGTGTGAACTGGGCGATAGTTTAGTCTATCTACTCCAATTGGATAGGAATAGAAAATTCATATATTACATCAAACTTTCTTTCACACCTAAAAAATAAAAATGCCATTTGGATCCAGTCACATGACCTGATTCACTACTTAAGGACATACTTTGACCGGTCAAGACAGAAAGATGCAAAGATAAGAGAGGCCAAAGAACTAACAGACAGGTCTGTTGCTGACTCAACCCATACAAAGGAGAAGGAAAGGAAAACAAGAAGAAAATATCTTCAACTGCCCATAACACTTTTATATCTCTCAGAAAAGGGAAAGGAACAGACTTTATTAGTTAAGTAGACTGATTAATCTTTTCATACAAACACATTCTGCTACTTACTACTTTTGCTATTTGACCCTTTTCCCTCTCTTCATTTCTTTCTCATGCACACTCTAAATTCATTGTCCCTTCCATTTTCCTCCTTCTTGGTGGACACATAAAAAAGAAATAAACAAACAGTACTACTCTGTTGAATTACAAATAGCAAAACAGACACTTTTTTTTTTTGCTCAAAGCCACATTCGCTTAAATCTAAAAGACATTAGTTTCCGCCAAACAAATTATACAAAAATACACAAATTGTTTATTCTGTAAATATGTTGTAAAATATACAATTTTCTAATTTTTTATAAAGATTTCTTATTGCATTGTCTTTTCTTCAAATATGTGTTATATTTTGTGGACAGGATATCCCGCATTAAATTCTCCGCTTTAATCTGGATGATCTGGATCCAACATTAGATAGTTTTTCTTTCCAAAATCTATTTTACATATTTATAAGTCTACCACTCATCCATGCATTGAATATTGCTGCCAGATATAATCCTGTGCTCCTGCTATATATTTAGAGATTTTTGATAAAATACAAAGAATAATTCGCAATGTTATTGGTCATGACCTGGCGTCTTGCATTCAGTCACTTTTGCACGACTGTAGTGTAGCTTTCCTGTGCCTTTCTGTAAATGGTGATTATTCTGATGAAATTTCTGCTATAGTACAAAGACTTAGTCAATTTAAATGCAGTACTAGATTGACTTAGGATGGCCGATTATGAACCTGTTTAACAGCCTTTCAAGGAGAAGATTACCTGTGAATCTAAAACCATTAAGTCAGCAACAACCGTTGATTATGTTAACTGAGAATAGACATGTACAGTTCATGTGTATATATATATATATATATATATATATATATATAGACATGTACAGTTCATGTGTATATATATATATATATATATATATATATATAAAAAGAAAAGGATGTTGTGTGGAGCATTGATTACCTACCTATTTCTTCATACTTGAGGAGTAAATATGATCCTTTCTGAATGCCTCCCACATTTTTCCTTGTGCCAGACTAAACAGTCTATAATTGTTTTTTTTATTAGTCAATGTGAAAATTAGCTAATTGGTGTAGTGAATTTGTTTCTCACTGGGTGCCCTGTTATTGTAGACATATGCCAGACAGCTTAGTCAATAATGATTATATTCTTGTAATACTTCAGGTTCCTGACTTAAAGTATAAATAATCAATCTTGTTTCATGAGACATATTGTAGTGAAGTTGACCTTAAGAATGTTCCATTATTGTGACATCGGTTCAAACCAAGCTTAGTAAAAAATTGATATCATTCATACACAAGTAAATGAATTGATTGTAAAATAGGAGAAAAATAGCAAATGATCTTATAGTGGGTTATCCATTCTAGTAAAACGTAGTTGTGTGTTGAAATAGATTAACTGAATTTGGCCTCGTTAGTAGATAGCCCACTATAAGGGGGGTATAAATAAGAAAATTAAATTGAGTATAGAAACAACATTTATATATACACAGATATCAATTAAGGTTTTTTTACAAATAAAGTAATGTCTTTTGGATGGGTTCAAAGGACGTTAAAATGTTCATAGCAATAAATGCTGAAAAGAGAGTTTGTGTGAATGTATGTGGGAGTGCTTGTCAGTTAGGAATGTCTTCGATGTCTCTGCTCCGTTGGTCGGGTAAGTAGTTCGGGGGACAACAAAGAAGATAAGAGAGAAAAGGGAGGCGAGCATAGTGTGATCGCTTGACGAGGTCAAGGGATGTGCTAATTATGCTCGTACTTTCTAAACTGGAGATGATTTCTGTGTTGGCTTTTTATTTCATCTTTGTGGGTCCCAGCAAGTCATTTGGAAATTCACACCAGTATTTAATTCTGGGCTTCCCATTGGACGATAAATAAAATTCAGGTAGGCTTGCGAAAAGAAATTTGATATTTATTAATTTTTGGTTTTCTGCCGGAACATATGCGTGGAGTTAGGTGAGCAAAGACCAGTTTTGGTCATTTGCTTTCTGGTCCTGAGAGTGCAAACATCTGGTCCCTCTCTTTGCTTGGTATCAGCACAATCTAAGAAAAATAATGTAAAAAATATTAATGTCAAATAATGTCGAGCTTTTCAAAGACCTTGATGTATGTATTAGTTATAACAAAGTAAGTATAGAAGAAAAGGTAACTGGACATAGAATAAACTGTGCCAGAGGTAGTTTTATTTTTTTTTCCAATACCGCAAGTTGCTACAAACCAAAAAATATTAATTTGAAAACTTGAATCATGTTCTTAGTCTAGTCAGATCAAAACTTTCAAATGGATTTCGTTCATGGTGCCAGACCTCTTCAGAAACTCAAAACATTAACTTGAAAACTTGAGTCATGTTCTTAGTCTAGTCAGATCATGACTTTCATATGGGTTGCATGCCTGACACCAGACCTATTCAGAAATATCTAAACTGTCAGTTGTATACAACCACTTTCTCAGATCAATGGTTAAAAATGTTTTTTCAGGTTGTGAATACTGTGGAGCAGCACTTGAGAAACACAAAGAACTGTAGCATCACTTAAAAACTAAAGCAAGAACTAAAATATCAGTTGAAAAGAAAAAAAAATGTCAAGATGTTAACATTCCGCACGACTTTCAACAAAAACATTAGGAAGGAAACTCTTATCAATACTGAAATAAATAATAATAGTGAACTTGAGAAATACATTTTCCTGAAAAATCTTTTTTTACGAAAAAGATTTTCTAAATTTCAGCTGAAAAAGCAGTACTAGTTACTTAGTCAATGCATGCTGAATTTTTCCTAATAAGAAAACTGCTAATATTACAAATATTGTATTATTAGTAAATAACTAGGTATCATTTTTATAGAGTTAAGTAAGTTTGTAGTGTATGTGAAGAAAATCTTTAAAAGTGTATATAAATTAACACATCACTCAATAAAACCAGGGCCTATCTAATAAAAAACAACTTCAGACAAAATTTGACTTTATTCATCAACATAGTCTTTTTCTAGGGTGATACACTGATTCTAATGCTTCTCTGACAGTTTGATGCTTTTTTTTTTTTTTTTGTTTCCCAGAAACATTCTTTTGAGAATAGGGTGGATGTGGAAGGAATTCAAAGTGCAATTCATGTAGTTGTGCTATTGTTGCAATTGACTTATGACACAGTGCATTGTATTGGTGAAAGATCGCTTTTTCTTCTTCATTTGTGGCCATTTTTTTTAGTGATTTCTTCCTTCATATGCATCAATAATACTATATAATGCTTGCTATTGATGGTTCTTCCTTTCTCAAGATAATTGAACAAAATATCTTGCGCATACTAAAATACAGAAGCCGAAATCTTGCTTGCTGATCCTTGCAGGTTTGGTTGCTTTGGATGGCTTTTACTTTTTACTTGTTGTTGCTTTGGACGGCTTTTACTTGTTCACTCAGCTGACTGCCGATTTGACTCCAGAGGGAAATGGTGGATCTATGTTTTATTTATTGTCATGTATTTATGCAAAGTCTCCTCCCTGTTGCACTGAAACAGTTGCAAACAACACGCTGAATCATCAATGCATTGTTGTTTTTGATTGACTGTGAGCAAGTGCGGCACCCACTGTGAACACAGCTTTCTCATTGACAAATGTTCATGCAAAATGATGAATACACTGCCTTCTGATATGTTCAACACCTATCTCATGCAACTTCAATTTACGATTGGCCAAAAAAGAGTATGTGGACTTTTTTGGTGTTTTCCGAGACAACTGCCGATTTTGGGTGACCTAAGAATTCAGCATCATTTTTGTCTGTACAAGCACATTTAAAATGAGCATACCATGTCTTAACTGTTGTTTCTGACAAAGCAGAGTTTGAATAGCACTTATCAAGCCATTGCTTTGCTTGCACAGTATTTTTCTCATCAGAAAGCAATACTTTATCAACACACGAAATTAAGATTTTTTCATTGTTTTGAAAATTTGCAACAGTAGCTTCACTTAAATAACTGTAATTTGTAAACTAATAATCCAATTGGGCCCAAATTTTGTCACCTGACATTTAAAGGTTAGTACTTTATAAAAATGATATGGAACTTTTATTAGTAGCACAATCTATATATCAGACCAAGGACTTATTGAGTGATTAGAACAGATACATTATTAGAGCATATTAATTAAACAGTGCCAGGCAAGATAAGATCTCTTAAAATTGAATATAATTATAAATTATGGGGATACATATAATATACCCATCATTTGAAATTATTTACATTGAGTCAGTCAAGGGCCACACGTAATACATGCGTGGACAATCATGTCTTGAAAGAGGCATAACTGTCTGGGCAGAAGATTTTCCTGCAGTAGGTTGCCTTTACTTTTTATTTAACCCATAGCTGGAAGGAAGAGACAGATTAATACCTTTCTTAAGGGTATTTGTGTGTAAGTGAATGCAGCAAATTCAAATGGAATTCGAACTTGGCTCTCATATTTCTTGTTCTAAATTAATATCTGCTTCACCACAATGCACGTCTAGGTTATTTCACATTATTACATTATTAATCTGTAAACTTTCAGCTTTTAGGTACTTATAGTTATTTGAAATTTTATACTTTTTAAGTAACACATTCTTCAAGTAACAGCATTTTTCTGTTGTTTTTTTTATTATCATTTCACTCTCCAAGCAAGGCAATAAAGCCACTAAAAGAGAAGTATAAAAGAATGAGAAAAAAAAGATTGAGGAGAGAGGACAATAAAAGAGGAGGAATGGAGAAGACAAGATAAAAATTGGCATTGTATTTATATTTTTAAAGTTCAAAGTTGACTGGAAAACAAGAAGCCAGAAGAGTGTTTGACAATTTTTTTTTTTTTTAATCATTTCACCCCAAGCAAGGCGGTACAGCCACTGATGCACAGGGGGCTACATAAGAGAGTAAAATTTTAAGCAAGAGGAAAGCAGATAGAAAGACAAACCAGTTACAGGGGGTGTCCAAGAAAGAGCAAGAGAAAGATGGGAATAGAGGTGTGATGGCAGTTGCAAAGATAGCGTGAGAAAGGAAAAGAACAAGATACATGGGGTGATGTAGAAAGGGAAGGACTAGAGTCACGTAGATAAGAGATGGGAATTGATATTGCATTTAAATTCCTGGAGCCATCAGGAAAGCAAGTATATGGAAGGCAGGAAGTGCTAGAAAAAAGCTGCTGGAGTAGAATTGTCAGTTACACTGGGAAACTACCTTACGACAGTAGAAGAGTGGTTGAAGCCAACATGCCATGTCAGGACCAATAAAATATCAAATTCTTTGTTGTTTCTTATCAAGAATCTCTGATGTATAGTAGAATCACAAGAGCATATGTGACAGGAATATTCAATGCATGGTTGAATGATAGAGTTGTAAATATATAAGATAGATTCTAGTGAGAAAAATTGTCTTGCATAACAGAGTGAACCAATTTTCCTTGCAATTGACTACATAGTAAAGTAAATCAAGAAGAAAGGATCTGTAAGATAACAGTTATATAAGGTTGTCAACATAAAGGAGAGCCCAACATGCAATTTACAAATTGGAGATACTAAAATAAACTAAGTACAAAAATTTAAATATCTAGCAAATGTTTTAACAAAGTATGGGAAATGGGATATTGAAATTTGAAGGCACTTTGTGATAATGAAAGATGCCTTTAAAAAGTTAAGAAAAGAATTAAGAAACAGAAAAATCTTGTTAGAACCAAAGAAAAGAGTACTGGACTGTTATGTTATATCAATCCTCTCTTATGGCAGGGAATGCTGGCCAATCACTTCACAGATGAAAAAGAAACTTGAGACAACAGAAATGTGTTTCTGTAGAGAAAACTGTATTAAAAATTCAAGCAATGATAACATTTTAGAGAAAATGAAAACATGATGGTCAGTTCTACTTAACACCAGAAAAAGGCACAATGAGGAAAGAGGGTTTAGAATATTTTGACACTGGACATTTTAAAGGAGCAAATAGCTTACTCAACAAGCTTGTGTAAATTGTTGGCAGGAAAGGGATTATAAGAGTGTGAAAACAAAATTTACTATGCACTGAAAAGAACAGGAAATTGCCTGTATCCTGAAGGGAGATATCAAATAGAAGAAATTCAGAGGTATTTTGTGTTTCATACTGTGTTTATGCATCATATCTAAATCTATCTAAACTTACTTATAAATGGAATTTTGTGTGTGTGTCCATTACCTATAGACTCCAAAATGGCTGAACCAATTTTCTTGAATATTTACGCAGTTGCACTATAAGCATCTGTGAGTGTTCTAAGCTAGGTTTTGTGTCGAAATACCCCCAATAAATATTGAAAATTGATAATCAAAAACATTGGGTTATAGATGGAGTGGTCCGATTTTAATCAAATTTGATACACTCATAGACAAAGACATAAGAAACAATATTCAGAAGATTCAAGGTTGCAATTCTTACAAGAGTGCAGAAAATTGATAATTTATATATATATATATATATATATATATATATATATATATATATAAGGCAAGATGTTTGTGTGTGTGTGTCTGTTTATCTGCCTGTATGTCTGAATTTTTTCAGCCCTTTTATTTTAGTGTTTGGCTCTAAGTAGGTATAATTGTAGTTCTTAGTCTCAGCCATGATACCATTTACTCAGAGGACCTATTTAGCCTTCAAAATTCAATTTACAACGAAAAAACTTATTTGATACTGATACCAGGAAATCAAAATTTGACTTACATCCATTCATTTTTCTTTCAGTCTACGCTTTTGCTTTAACTGGAAACAATTACTGCTTCTTAGTCTTTCATGCCAACATCCAAAGAGTCTGAGCTCCAGGACCATGGATTAGTTTTAGAGCTTTCATTACATCCGAGCAACGCTGGACTATATGGCTAGTATAAATTAAAGACATTTATAAATCTACCATTCATCCATGTATTGAATTATTTACACTTTATTTTTTTTTCTTTTCGTTTTTGTTTAGTTGAATTTTTTTTTTTTTTTACAAGGCAAAATTTTAATTTATTCTATCCTCAGATAGATTGTCAATGGCTAAACAGGTGTCTGGTTTTGTATTATATAAACAAGCTTTGTAAGTGTCTCAGATAGATGATGTTTTTATTAATGTAGCAGTTAAAGATACCATGTACAGAAAGCAATAAAATAAATCAACAATCTTATTTGGTGTTTTCATGTTATATTGTATTTGTATCCGTTACTCATGAGTAAGAAAACTATTGCTTACACTGATGTTAGAAATGTCATTAAACCTTAGTTCTCTTTAATCTCTTTGCAATACATTTAATTACCTTTAAATTTATAAATGGATCTACCTGTAAGTTTGTTAGAACAATTTCACTGATACAGCTAGATATTCATAATGAGATTTTTCTTTGAATTATTATTCTTACCATATTTTCATAGATTTGCTTTTGTTATATTTTATTTTACTGTTACTGAGAAGCTACTGCTCACAACTAATTCATACCAGACCAGATACTAAAATTATTCTGTGTAGAATAACGTTTCATATTTATGGACCTAATATATCATGTGTGCTTTATTTAGATTTACTTGATGTTTCTTTCTTGGTTTGCCATATGATAGATTTGTTTTCTCCCTGGATAGTTGTTACATATGAGGAGAATATGTTACACTAGCAGTATAGCCCGGTGTTGCTTGGGTGTAATGAAAGCTTTAAAACTAATCCATGGTCCTGGAGCTCAGACTCTTTGGACATTGGCACGAAAGACTAAAAAGCAATAGTTGTTTCCAGTTAAAGTGAAACTGTAGACTGAAAGAAAAATGAATGGATATACGTCAAATTTTGATTTCCTGGTATCGATATCAAATAAGTTTTTTCATCGTAAACTGAATTTTAAATGCTAAATATGTACTCTGAGTAAATGGTATCATGGCTGAGACTAAGAACTACAATTATACCTACTTAGAGCCAAACCTGAAGCAAAAACTAAAATAAAAGGGCTGAAAAAAATAGACATACAGGTAGATAAACAGACTCACACACAAACATCTTGCCTTTTATATATATATATATATATATATATATATATTATTGATTTTCTGCACTATTGTAAGAATTGCAACCTTGAAACTTCTGAATATCGTTTCTTATGCTTTTGTCTGTGAGAGTATCAAATTTGATTAAAATTGGACCACTCCTTCTATAACCTGTTTTTTTTTTCGCTTATCGATATTTATCAGGGGTACCTCGATACAAAGCCTGGCTAAGAACACTCGCAGACGCTTATAGTACAGCTGTGTAAATTTTCAAGAAAATTGGTTCAGTCGTTTCGGAGTCTATAGGTAATGGACACACACACACACACACACACACACACACACACACAAAGTTCCATTTATAAATAAGTTTAGATATGAAGAAAAGAGAGAATTCAACTCTAATTGTTCACTTTCTTATATCACCATATAACCTGTAGCTTTCATATTCTTTAATCCACAACAGTTCATTATAAACACAATATGAAAGTTTTCTTAATCGATATTTAACAGAAGTGACTGGGGCTTGTTGTTAACTGCCCAGGCTGTTGTCATTAATATCTTTGTCATCTGATGAATAAATTATTACCTAATCAAATCAATCTTTCTTTAGGGGCTGGCACTTAGAGGATACAATTCTATATTATTCCAACAAAGAATGAAAATAATAAAAAAAAAATTGCACACCCACAAAATTGGATCAGAATGACTGAAAAGATTTTGGAAAAATCAGACCAAGGCAAATTTCACAAGCCAGTGTGAAAATTAAGATTCTGGATTCTGAATGGACAGGAAATAACAAATAGAACTATGCTGTCAATATTCTTAACACCTAAAAAAACAGGTATGTGGTTGGAGCTGTTCATGTGACCTGATCTAAGTACTTAATTATATTTTTCAAGGCAGTCTGATTGGAGCAGGGATCTGATAAGGACATCATCACAATGTAAGAGACTGCTGAATCTGACATGTCTGGTCAACATACATTTGTTCTTCCTTTCCTTCCAATTTTTCTTTCTCCATCTTCACCCAATTTTTGTCAAAGAAACAAGAAGACATTTTCAACTGACTTCAAAACAATTTAATGTCAATGAGTACCATTTTCCTTTATTGCTTTACTTTTCATTTCACTTTATTGCTGGCCATAAAAAAAGAAAAGAAAAACAGACTTCATTACTATCTGGTTAATCTTTGCATACACAAAGCTGGAACTTACTATTTTACAACTAGGAATGCTTGATTTCTTTAATTTTGTACTACAAAGATATTTTTTTTTACAGTATTTGTTTTTTTCTTAAAAAGTAATTGTCCATAAGAAATTTAGCAAAAGACTGTATACAAAATGTGATTGAATCAATAAGTGTATAGCTCAATGCTGAATTCTGATTGTATAATCTTTATGCTACATCTTTTAATGAAGAAACATTGGTCAAAGTGTATTAACAAGGGAAAGTTTTATTTTGGAAAATAAATATTTATGTAAAGTGTCTTCTTAATGTATCTACATTTAAGAAAGGTACTGAAAAGTTCTTAGCTCAACTCAACTCCCAGAATCTGATTAAGTGGCTAAACATCACACTTTTTAAAAAGATTTTTTTAATTATGTTAAGAACTTATCAGTATCTCTTCATAGGACTTTATCACTTGTTCAAGTCCATATTAATTTTGTAGAAAGAAAATAATTTTATGTTGGAATATAATATACTAGTGTGCTCCTGCCATCTAAAATGATGGAAAAATATTTGAGAGGATTATTAGCTGTTTCTTCACAAGTTATCACTCCTGAACGTGACAAGAGGGAATACAAATATATGCAAATAAATGCACCTTATTAGACTAAGTCTTTATTATAATATAGAGAATATATATATATATATATATATATATATATGTGTGTGTGTGTGTGTGTGTGTGTGTGTGAAATGTTTGTGCATGTGTGTGTGTATGTATACATGCAATTTTATATATATATTATTATTTATATATTATATATATGTGGCACTTATTTGAAAGTGCTCAGTATCAGTGATAGAGCAGACATATTCATATAGATAGGTGTGAGTTTGTGACCCTGGGTTTCACGCTCTTAAGCGTGTGAAACCCAGGGTTACAAACTTACACCTATATATATATATATATATATATATATATTCCTCACTATTATTACAAAATAATAAAGAGCAAACATGTGGTTAGAGCTTTCATAACTGGTCGAAAAGAGAATGAACTGAGCCAATGCTGTCTTGCTATTGTCTTTCTCTCCATTAGTGTGACAGGAAGGATATATATATTCTGGCGGTTATTTGTGGTCCTCAAGGTTTGCTTTTGTAAAATTTTAGGATCTAGATACGTACAGAGTCAGTTTTATTATATATATATATATATATATATATATATATATATATACGCACACACATACTTTCTTTAACTATTGTCTTTCTAATGAAATGAGTTGACTATCTTCACAACTAGGACTTTGCTAGGTTATGTTCTGTTCATATTTCATTGATGAGGAGAAAGTTCCAGTTGAACAGTTTTTTCCACATAAGTAATGTATTGTGAAACATGCTCCTGAGAGAATGCTTTTCTGATCACTTCATTCTTAACCTCTTCAAGTCTAGGGTCAGCCATTATCTATCCTCCATATCCTCATAATATATGCCTTTTTCTCCCTCCCTGTATGCTCTTACGACAAACTCACCTAGTAGTTCTCTACTTTGACTAACTTTTTGGTCTTTTATTGGGTGAATAAAACAAAAATATCTTAGTAGTTCAAAAATTGGAGTAGTAATAAGTATAAAATCTCAATTTCATAGGACTATCATACCAATCAGGGCACTAGGGAAAAAAAGTCAAAATTAATCCCTGATTCCTGAAACAGTCAAAAGGAAGGGCTTCAAGTGACTGGGCATTTTCTGTACTCTGCTTCTCAACATAGGCATCCCACTTTAAAAGCTGATCATGTGTCAATTCTGCTTTCCTTGTCCTGCATATCAATTTTCTATTCTTTAAATGTAAATCAAGCAATACAACCATAAAATAATCTTTAGCTTCAGTCTTGATAATGATCAGTCACTGATTTGTTGTGATTGTTGAATTGATTTGATAAGTTTTAATCAACAAATTAAAACATTTTTTTACTTTAATTCTTCATCTTTTTCTAGAGTTATGCTGATAGCGGTCGATTGAATTAATTGAAACAAAAAGCAAAAAAGAAAGCATTTCTATGTGCATCCAAATGTCAGAATAAGGAATATGTCACACTGGAAGAAGAGAACTGCATCAATGACAGACGCACAAAATACATCGAATATGAGTATTGGCTCAGAAAGTGAAGTTGAGATGCAATTGTCTCCAAATGTCACTGCAAGCAATCAACTGATTGGGTAAGTTAATTTTGCTTGTCGTAACGAGATGTGAAAAATGATTGCTAAACTGTCCAAGAAAATTAGTTGCTTTATTAACAATTTCTGTTTTGTAAAATTTATTGTTTCAATTTGCAATATTAATATGTATCACTTAAATACACTGCATAGATACAATTATATTCTTGCTATACAAGTAATGTCTATAATATTTCTTGATTTTTCTAAATTAATATTCCCTCTTTTATTACAAAGGATTAACTTAAGAACTCAAATCATGATCTTAAATACTCACATAAATTGCTATGCAGGTTAGTGTAGCAATATCAGTGTCAGTCAATATCTTCTTAAAGGAAAAAACCATTTGAATGATGTTACAGAAATTGTTGCAACAGTTATTGTTTGGAGAATTACCAGTGAAGTAAACCTCACAAGATCCATGTCAAATGATCCTGACAAAGCAGGTTACTGAGTGAAGCCAGATCTTGATTACTTGATGAATGAGATATTCGTCCTGTATAAGACAGGGGTCATGAGCGTAAGTTTCTGTGACTGGAAAGAGAAAGTGTATGCCTGCACAGCAGTTAGACTACTCACTTCTCACCTCCCATCATCTACAGCAGAAGTTTATCACCAGAATGAAATTTTTTTTACTGCTATAATCTTGTCGCATGCTTTTATTTTGTGAGTAAAAAATTATTTTTTTTAGCCACCTGAGATTGAACCTGGTGTCTGGTTCGAGTTGCAATGCCACACTGTATTTGTTATCCAAAAACGAAGAAATATGCTGGATCCCAGGCTACATAGGAATTGGATGAAATGACCAAGAAGATTCAGCCAAAAATGAAACCCATGATAATAGATTCAGGATACCTTGTATGAACCTGAAAAGAAAATAAACCATTTCATTCAACAGAAATGGCAGAAGCACTGGACTAACAATAAATATTATAAGTTTTGTACAATCAAACTAATTCTGGATGAACAGAGGCAGATGTCTTGAAAAGGAAGAAAGGATGAGGTAAGGTTGACTTAGCAGCTAATATACCACATATACCTTACCCATTCAACCTTGCTGAAGAATGAAAATCGACCAACGAGCAACACTCACAGAGAAATACATTTTGACCGAATGTGCTCAGTTAGCACCTCTGACACAAATGCTCCAAGAAAAAACATGGGAAAACTATTTGACAATACTAAAACTGTCAACATAATGTCCTACCTTAAAGAAATAGTTTATATCACAACATATGACACCTACAATAAATCATGCACAAACTATATATCAATCAAATATAGGTTTATCCTGAAAGGATAAAATTATATACAAAATGTTTTAGTGGCATATCAACTCATCATGGGTCATTAATTCCAAAATTTAATTTTTTGGGGAGCATTAGTGGTTTCTTTTACAAAATATGGATTACAGGATTTTTTTTTTTTTTCAAAAATATGTTGCTGGTAATTTTTTCTAACTATGAAAAATGATAGATTGCATGTATTTTTACTATAAAAATGTATTTTTACTCCAGTTTGAGGATTAACAGTTTGCTCATAGCTGGGACTCCAACAAGCAATAAAGATGAGATAACCATCTGAATAATGTAAATAATGCATTTTTAATATTTTCAGGTGCAAAACATTTCTTATAAAAAACAATGCAGCTTTCAGTGAATGCTCCCAAAATATACTTATTTTATTTTCAAGATAACTTTCTACTCATGGATTCATTTTTTGTACAATTCAATGATGTCTGATCAAATTGATAGGTTTAAATGTACTTTTAAGATGTAATGTTCAAAAGTTATGAGCTAAATCCATGCAAAATTTAGCATAGTTTAGTTTAGGCTCAGAAATTTTCAGTGACCATCAAGCCAGAACATGATAAAATACAAGTGAAACAAAATCAGCAATGGCAAAGTTTCATTAACTGTATGTAAACATAATAAAAGCTCAAATTTCATTACGTAAATAATTTTTTCTATACTCAACTTGGTATCTATGTTTAGGACACAACTATTTATTCCTGTCTTAATCATGAATCTAAGTGGGTTGATAAGGTCAAATAGAAAACTTTCCCAAAAATTATCTACTGTGAACTGGGACAAGAAATGGCTTGTTTATTTTAGTCTGTCTAAAATGAAACTGCTCTCTCTTAAGCATCTTAAAAAATTATAACTTCTATCAACATGACTGATTGATGCTGAACTGCAGGAGAGTGGCTCATTGCACCTTCTTTGGCTAACATTTTCTGTTGACATGAAGTGGGAAGATTATATTGCTTCTATTGCTTCAGCTGCTGCTGAAAAAGTTGATACACTATATGATGCTTAAGGATTTTGCCTGCCAGATTCTGTCTTACACATCTATACATTTACCATGCATTGAATATTGTTGATACTTCTAATCTGGTGCTTCTGCTATTGCTATGTATTTAGATCTGGATATATTCTGGATAAAATAATAAATAATCTAAAATGTTATGGGTCCTGACATGTCATCATTGCTTCTGTCACTTTCCCACTGCCAGAATGTAACTTACCATTTCTGCCTTTTTTTTGTAAAATATTTTATGGTAATTATTTTGGTGTCCTTTTTTTTCTTAGTTTGTAGAATATACAGATTTAAGCACATTACTTGCAATAATGTGCATTGTGGTGCAGTGGATATTGACTCGGAACGACAAATCGGGGAGCCGAGTTTGAATTCCAGTTGAATTCCTTGCATTCACGTACGCAAAAATACCCTTGGGAAAGGTATTAATCCAACTCTTTTTTCCAGTTATGGGTTAAATAATAGGACAGATTGGGTTCTATGGTTTTGGTTGGCAAATATCTGTAATATTTGTACCTAGTATATTTTGGATAATAATTAAGAGATACAATATTAACCTGTTAAAACAAACTTTATTTAAGTTCATCTACATTCTTGTGTGAGTCTCTCATGGCTGGCTAAAATGTCCGCTGGCTGGCGGGAGTAGCATGTGTGGCTGGTGTGAAATCTTTTGAGGAATTCAAAAAAAAAAAAAAAAAAACTGCACTGCTACTAGTTGTTGGTCAGTAGGGATGGGCCAGAGAGGGAGTGAGGGATGAAGGGATTTCTGGGATAGTAGTTCGTGACCTAGGTGGAAGCACCTGGAGAAGAGGAGGGAGAAGACAAAGTTAATATATTTAGGTAGTATTATTTCTGACCTCTAGTAAGGGGGTACTACAAATCTATTGCAAAAAGCAATGGCAACCTACTGCGGGATAATGTTCTGCCCAGTCAGTCATGTCACTTTTGATACATGATTGCCCAAAGCACATCATGTATGGCACTTAACTGACTGACTGGCATTTTACGCTTGAAATTGCTAGATGAAACCATAAGTTCGATGCTAACAGTTTCTTTTCTCAAACTTCTCACTTGTGGAATTCTCTTTTGACTTTTTTTTTCTGACAACTTAGATTTTCACAAGTTTAATTCAATGTCACTCATTATCTTTTGTTGTATTAATCCCTGTTCTCTCAATGTTTTTTTTTTATTCTTTCACACTTATTGCATTTTATTAACTTTATTGCTTTCTTTGGGTGAAATGATTATGAAAAAATATATAATTAAATAATTGCAGAAATGCAACATAGAATTCTATACAAGCAGTAAAAATATTTCTGTAAACTTCTTTTTGCAGATCTTTCTTTTAGATATTTCAGTAAGAATAGATAATAGCAACGGAATTCTCTTTCTATTTATCTGATTATATGGAAGAGATTAGAAAGTTTTCTCAGACTAAAGTTTTAGTCAATTGAAAAAAAAATGCTTAAAAAATAATGAACTATGATCTATAGAAAATGTCAATGAATACTCAACTGATTAAATTTATCTAAATTTACATTATACTCTGCACTCGCAACATAACTTATTACCCTAAATTCTTTGTTGTCCTGGGTATGACAATAAACTACATTCAGCAGCAGAATCTCTTAATTGCTGTTGTCTTTAAGTCAACCTTGACTCAGGGTGGTATCACCTGTTAGGGTCCTAGCTATGGACAAACAGTTAACTCTCAAATTGGCATCAAAACACTATGGAAACACAAATAGATTTTTTTTGTAGTAAAAATGCCAGTAATATACTTGAAAAAAAAATTACCAGCTATACATTAAAAAAAAAAAAAGTATATATATTACAAACAATATATTTGACTCTTGGCAAAAACCCTCTTTAAAAAACTGAGTCAATGAAACTGTTTTTTATAGAAAGAATATATATCCTATTCATATGAAGGTATCCCAAAAATCTTGTCTGCATTGAGGTTAATGGGCTGTAAAACAAAATAAATCAAAACAAATTCCCTGCAATGAATGCGGATAAAGTTAAAATCTGTGTGATGACAGTAATAGACATTTTAAGTCCTATAACTTTTAATGGAACTTCATCTCCTTCTCTGAAGGAACAAAGGAATGGTGAAAACGATTTCAGTGAATCTGAGTATTCAAACAACTTTTGTCAATTCTGATGAAGAAGCCCCACCTCATCTACGAGCACCAGGGTCAGTGGGTTGTAATATATTAATTATGACTCCAACTGTTATATTGACATCTAATGTGCATTGTGGTGTAGTGGATATCAGCTCAGAACAAGAAATCGGGAAGCTGAGTTTGAATTCCAGTTGAATTCCTTGCATTCAATTACGCGCAAATACCTTTGGGAAAGGCATTAATCCATCTCTTCCCTCCAGTTATTGGTTAAATAGCAGGACAGTTTCGGTTCTATAACCTTGGTTGGCAATGAGTCTAACACAGAAAATAATCGCAACCTACTGCAGGATAATCTTCTGCCCAGTCAGTCATGTCTCTTTTGAGACATGATTGCCCAAGTGTTTATCCCATATGGCACTTAACTGACTGTTATATTGACTATGATATTGATACTGCATCTCTATCCAGTAATGTAATTAAGATTGAGTTCCAATCAAAGGCAGAAATGATTATTTTTCATGACATTTGTTGGATGATATTGCACAAGTGGGTCAGCATCTTCAGAGGGTACTTTGATATAATACCACTTTGAAGTGATGATAGGATATGGACCCATTTTATGATTTGCCTGGTTTGCAAAAATTTAATTTCTTTCAGTAATGATAAACAAGTGATGAGTGATAAGCCCTGGTAAGTCTTACAACTACATAATTTGAATTTGTTTTTTTTTTTAACAATAACAAATACAACAATAATTGAAAAACAGAAGAATGAAGACATTTTTCAGAAAATTTAAAACTCACTTCAATAAAATAACGATTTAAACAAATTAAATAATTTATTTATACTATTTACATTATTGGGACTGTTGTCATATCTTTATCGTTATGTTCATGACATTTTGGCTGTTGTACTCTCGGGTCTTCTTCAGATGATATATGTTGGAATTCAAAACAAAATTTTAGTTCGGTGTGCCATACCTTTTCTGGATATCAATTTCGGTCATTTCCCTTTGGTAACTCCACTCTCCAAGTTTTTGTTCACCTTTGCTGTGACCAACAACTCATTGGGTCAAGTCACTGGATTACTTTAACCGATGCTTTTATCCATTGGCTAATGTAAATAGAAGGATGTGCATTGTGGTGCAGTGGATATCGACTCAGAATGACAAATTGGGGTGCCGAGTTCAAATTCCAGCTGAATTCTTTGCATTCATTTATGCACAATTACCCTTGTGAAAGGTATTAATCTGTCTCTTCCCTCCAGTTATGGGTTAAATAATAGGACTGATTGGGTTCTATAGCCTTGGCTGGCGACCAGTCTACTGCAGAAAGCAATGGCAACCTACTGCGAGATAGTCTTCTGCCCGGACAGTCATGTCTCGAAAGAGACATGGTTGCCCAAAGCGTGTATCACATACGGCACTTGACTGACTGACTGAATGTAATAGTTGAAAACAATTAAAACTTCTACTGTGCATAAAGTGGGAGATCTGTTTTCTATTGTTATGAAGTTATAAACTGATCCCCCACTAATTACTAGCCAGCTAGTCTACCACAGAAAGTAATGGCAACCTACTGTGGGATAATCTTCTGCCCAGTCAGTCATGTCTTTCGAGACATGATCGCCCAAAGCGTGTATCATGTTTGGCACTTAACTGACTGAATATAAATAGTGTAAATACTTAAAATACTTCATCTCAGAAATATAGACAGATTAAATAATTAATCACTTGTTCTGGTTTCAGTAACATGCTCTTGTCTGTTAAGAAATATGCTTTTGTTGTCTTGTGTCTGAATAATAAAATATAGAAATTTAATATGCCCAGTTTGAAATGATTTCATAAAACTGAAGGGAGATAATTTGATAGCCACTGAAATTATAAAATTTAATGAATATTGCAGAAAGAAGAAATTATTCTGCTTTGAGAACTTTA